>JAWNKV010000295.1:0-267527 GCA_035041805.1 Amiota mariae
CCACTTAGACCGCAAGGTGGGTCCGTTTTGAGCCGCAAGCCTAGCTACCTCCCAACCGAATTGAACCATTCGGAGCTTTTGATTAAGTGAACGAGGTTATTTATTCCTAGTTGATATAGGTTATCTATACTTGTTAGGAAGGGGGAACCCAAGAAACGTATTCTCCTTCTGGCCAGAGCTGGACATGAGCAGAAGAGGTGCTGGATTGTTTCCAGTTCCTCTTCATTTCTACAGCTGCGACAGAAATCATGCGTTAAGACTCCCAGTCTAGTTGCATGGTTTCCTATTAAACAGTGGCCTGTTAGGGTGCCTATCAGGATTCCTAATTGAGTTCTATCTAGCTTAATACAAGACAAGGATAGCCGCTGATTTAGCTTTGGCCATGTTTGCCTGGCTATTTCGCAGGTAGAAGCACTACTCCATCTATGTTTTGTGGAATTTATTAGTGTTTCGCTGGCGATAAGTTTACACGTCGCAATTGGGACACCAATGCACTCCATGCCCCTACTGACATGTGGCAGGTTGGTGCTTTCTCTTGCGAGTTCATCAGCCCTGCAATTTCCTGGAATATCCCTGTGACCGGGAACCCAGCACAGGTTAATGCAGAGTTGTTATGCCATCTCATTAAGAGTTATTTCCGCCTGAAAAACACTGCAGTGGTCCATTAGTTAAATGGATTTGCAGGTTGAGGTCATTTCGTAGTAAATTCCAGACCCTACACCGGTATCCGTTTTAGATCCATCTGTGTATATCTTGATCTGGGCACTTTGTGATGGATCACCTTCTAGCCATTCCTGCCGCGTTGGACACCTTACAGAGAATTTCCTTTCGAAGCAAAAAGATGACGGGAGACGATCAAGTAGAGTAGGAATATTAGTGTTGGAGTTCAGTATGCTTGTGTGTCTATACGAACTCCCTTTCGATTGTGAGCTTGCTTTGAGTCTAATGGCTGAGCATGCTGCTAGGTGTTTGCAGAAAAGATCGATCGGTGGCAGGTGTAAGATGATGTCCAACGCCATAGTTGGCGTAGTTCTTATGACAAAACTTATTGGCACCTCCGCCGATCTTTGAACCTTACCGATCATTTCACAGTAGGTTTTCTTCTGCATCGTAGTCCACCAGACAACACTTCCGTAAAGGAGAATGGGTCTGACAACTGATATATAGAGCCAATATACAGTTTCAGGTTTGATTCCCCATGTTTTGCTTACTGCTCTTCTACAGGCATAGAGTGCCACGCAAGCCTTCCTAGCTCTTTCTAGAGTATTTGGTTTCCATGTCAGTTTCCTGTCAATGATTAAGCCTAAGTACTTTGTCTACTCCGAGATCATCAGACATTATCGGATCTATATAGGGGATTTTATGTTTCCTAGTGAAGAGGATGACTTGCGTTTTGTCCGGATTGATTCCAAGACCACAATCTTCCGCCCACTTACAAAGAAAATTCAGAGCACCATTTTGTCGATGAGTTCCACTAGGATCGATTCCGTTCTCAGGTCAGTGAGTGCTGCAGTGATAGCCCTCGCATTGACATTGTTGAAGACCCCTTCTATATCGAGGAACGAACCGTCCGCCTTCTGCAGTAGTTCCCAGTTTTGGGAGCTTCCTGCCAGAATTTTGCGGAGTCTAGAAGCCTCGGATGCATCTTCCACTTCTTCGCAGAAAGATCTCCAAGATTGCCTCTGCGCAGTTCGTTTACTTTTTTTGTAGAGCTTTAGAGATTCTTTATAGCCTCTCCAATCTTCTTCAAGGCGGGTTTATTTTGCCTTGGTAAAGGCATGTCTGCTGCTATCCCGAAGCTTACTTAGCTCGCCTGTCCACCACCGAGGTTTGGCTATACCTCTCGGTTTTCTTATCGGACAAGCTTGCGCCAAGGCTGCATTAAGGTTTGCTGTTACAGACTCTACCAAAGTTTCTAGCTTGCTTACACTATCTGAAGTGCTGCATGCATGGGTTTCAGGGGTGTTCCTTACTAAGCCTACATTTTTATCCCAATCCGTTTTCCTAATATTCCGGACGGGCTTGGGATTTGGTAGGGTTTTGCTAATTTCAAATGAGATATACCTATGGTCGGAGAAGGAATGTTCTTCCAAAACCTTCCATTTACTTATTTACTCATAAATGGAGCTAGAGGCAAAAGTAGCATCAATTACCTCTTGCCTATTACTAACAATTAAAAAGACACTCACCTCTAGCATTGATGTCCGTGCTGCTCCACACCGAATGGTGCGCGTTGACGTTTGCACCGACAATTAGCTTGGCTCCCAGCCTTTGTGACTGCGCTACCAGATCCTTAAAAATTTGTCTTGGTAGTACGTCATGGTCATGGGCCAGATAGCTTGTTGTTAGCCACATCCGTTCACCACCTTCTTCAAGACTGATGGTGACTTGGTCTGGATCGCTGAAATTAGAGTGCATAAATGCAGCTAACTCCCTTCTTACCAGCACACATGCTCTGGGCTTACCTTGATTGTGTACGTAACAGATTGTAATTTTTATTCCTGAGCCCGCATACAAGACCATGGACTACCCATGGTTCCTGTATTAGGACAATGTGGTATCCGCTGTTTGCCAGACGGAGTAAAAGGTTGGCGGACCTTTGAGTGATGGAGGTTAATTTGGAGTATCCGGATCGTCATTTCCAGACTCCACCTCCACCAACGTTGATTCAGCATCCTCGTCTGATGCCAGTAGCTCATCTTCATTTGTCAGAGTGGTTTTCGACACTCCTTCCAGAAGAGAGAAGATACTGTCACCATCCGATGCCCTTCTTGGCGTTCCCGCTTCTGTTGCAGAACCTAGATGTTCTTTCGCAGTTGAGGATGTGCCCGGATCTGTGTTGGTCGGAGGCATTCGATCCTTTTTGTAGATTCTCATCTTTATTGATGATAATCCGTAACTAATGACCCCTTCCAATCTCGATAGAGGTTCCAGCGAGTCCTTACCGACCACGAAGGTTGCAGTACGGAACTCACCCTTTGGCTCCTCCATCTTGGTGATCTTCCAGGTCTTAGTTGGTAAATCAGGGTTACACACCCTGATCATTTCAAGTACCATCTTCGGGTCCGATGGTTCGGCTGGGATCCATGCCCTTGCTCTTGGCAAACAAGGGATATCCTCCCTTGATATAACCTCGAGCCTTGACCCTGGCCATACCTCACCAATCCTGGAGATGGCTATCTTGTAGAGATCAGTAGATCTCTGATCAGCACAGGCGATTAGTTTGACGTGGTTTTGGTGCCACCCCCCATCGCGGCAGAAGGGAGCTGGGCCAGGATACTCTTTCAATATTTAAAAGAACACGCTTGTTAGCTTGGCCTCAACTTTCCTCCAGCTCTCTGGCATGATCGTACCTTCAGCGTTGCTTCTGTCAACGACCGCCCATATTTGTTTGCCGCTGACCGCCTCGCTGAAGTTTTTAACAGCCCCCCGATATCTCGGTCTCTTGGCTGAGTTGCTGCTGGAAGGAAGATCGTCCGATCTCTATCTTTTGGGTGGCGGATTCGGTTTAGGAACTTGTACAAGTCCCCCCGTTATCCGCATGGCTCATAGGACAGAGGCCTTCTGCTTTTCCGAAATTTCAGCATCAGGAACGTTTCTCAGGCGTTCCAATAGACGTAACGCCGATCGCCTCTCCTTGTAGTTATGCTTAGCTACAGGGGAGGTGCCGACAGTACTCCCTGCACCGGTACCTCCGATTACACCAGGTTTATTCCCGATTTCAGCTGTACCCGTGCAGGTCTAGTGCTACTACTTCCACTAGGCTCGGTTGTCCCAGCTTCGGTAGTAGGCACGTGGACCTGGCTTGGGCCAGGTTGTTGCTTTGCATTTAGGGACTGCATGTCCATACTTGTTTTTGGTTTGTTGTTATTCATTTTCATAATTGACCGCCGCCTGCCTAGGCAGTCTCCGGCTTGAGACACACTGCAACTGTTTCCAGCCGTCACCACGTGGAAGTGATAGACCAGGCTTCCTTCAGCACACTCAATTACGGCACAAACCTAGGTGTGCGTTTATCCCCTTGGGTATACTGAAAGCACGACGGCTGGTAGTGTAAGGATCATTAAACTCTTTAGATCAACGTTTAATGTATCCTAAAACACCTCTAGCAGATGATACTAGAGATATGCGACCAAAAATGCAGCTTTGGATCCATCAACACACCCAGATCACTGAATTGTGTGACACACAACTGAAGTCCAATAGAATGAATTCGAATTGAATTGAATAAGAGCGAAACATCAAATGAATGAATGTGAATGCTGCAGTGTTTTGAGTTCGAAATCCGTCTGCATTCTGTGAAATGAGTTAGAATGAAATAGCGTGCAAAACGAAATAAATACATCGGCACAGCCGAGACATTCGAATTCGAATCATTCATTCATTCGTTTGTCTTACAAGATAATGAGCGCAGCAAAAGACGCTGACGAGTCTGTAAGTGGTTGTGTGTTTTAAACAAAATTTTCCATTGCTTTTTGTTGTTTTCTTTCTTCTTTTTTGTTACGCACAGCAAAACAAAAACAATCCTCATTCTTTTGAAAAAAAGTGAATGAACGTGAGCGCACAAATTCAATCGAATTCATTCGGCGTCGCATTCTATTTCACTCAATTCATTTTGAACATTGTTAATTCGAACGTCGTTTTTTTGTCGTTATGCAGACCTCTATGTGACACCTTCTAGAGTGTGATCATTAATATTGTAGCTTTTTACAATAAAATTTTTACGGTAAAAGGACATAATTTTACATTTGTCACAATTAAGCGAAAGATAATTTTTGGCGCACCACTGAGATAAGGAATCAAGATCTTCTTGAAGAAACATTTGTTGGACCAGAGATAAAATAGATAAGCATAACTTAACATCATCAGCGTACATTAAGACGTTAGAATCTTGTATGGCAGATGGCAAATCGTTTATAAAAATATTGAATAATAATGGGCCAAGGTGGCTACCATGAGGCACACCAGAAGTTACACGAATAGTCTTAGATATAGCTGTTTTAAAAATATTTCTTTGAGTTCTGGAAGTTAGGCATGATGTAATCCAGCTAACTAACTTGGGAAGAAAACTTAAGGTACGGCCTGTGTAGGAATCACAGGAGCCATGCGCACGTGTCCCACGGTAGCGCTGAACGTATTGCTATTTCTTTTCCCCATTGATCTCCATATTAAAAACATTGTCTGCAATAGGCTAATGAAAATAGGTCTTTTATCCTAATCAATAGAAGACGTAAAGATACCGCGAGGCTCACAACGGTTGTTACTGATCACTGGTGTGTTGGGTCTCACGCGGAGAGACTGGGTATCCTCTATAGGAGCTTTTGTAGGAGTTGTGGTGACGTGGAGGAAAACGAATCACTCACCCACTTTCTATGTCAATGCGCAGCACTGGCGAGAGCTAGGAACAAGTTACTGGGCAAATATATTTTGGATAACCTACACTCTATGGGATGGGTTTAGCTACTCTGGTTGTGTTCGGCGAGGAAGTGGTTTCAAAATGGCACTTAAGTGCTAATTGTGGCTTGTTAGTGGATTATACAAATCAGCCACAGTAACCAACCAATCTGATTAGGAATTTTAGTGAGGCAGAGATCTATTGTAGAGGCCTTGGACTTATAACACGCTGGAATGTATGTGGGATCTTTGGGACACACTAAGATGAATTTTCGTAGGTCTGAAAATTCATTTAAAATATTGACCCAGCAATTAGCTCGAGTACAGTTCCAAGCACTATGACAAGAGTTAAAGTCGCCGCAAACTAAAAAGTTTCCCCTTATACTTGAGATTTTGAGTAGATCACTTTTGTATAAATTTTTTATGTGATTTCGGTCCCCAGGTAATTTGCAAGAGGTAGCAAGACATTTTGCAGTGTGGCCAACAAAGTATGCAGAATAAATTTTAAAGCTAGTATTGGTATTAGTTTTTATTTGTATGCCAACATTTTCAATAACATGATTTTTGATACAAGAAATTTGTTCATGTACTAATTTATTGCTAGCATCAATAGCAACACCACCACCTTTGCTTTCCGTCCTATCGCGTCTGTAAACATCTTGTGTAAGCCATGTTTCACTTATAAGAGCTATATGGATAAGATTTTCTTCTAAGAACTTAATAAGTTCTACACGTTTGTGTCTCACGGCACGGGCATTCTATGCCAAAATATTTAAAGTATCAAGAGAACTATTTGTTTGTGTACACATACTTAATTGCTAACTGAGAGATGACTTGGAATTGCTCTCCCTTGCTGGAGCAACTACTTAGGTTTGTCATCAGTTCTGACAATAAAGAGTTTATCTCTTCAATTGAAAAAGTTAAGGTTGCTAAGTAACAGTATTTGTGAGTGCATTACTATAGCTACTATTGTTGGTTTGATGTACTCTGCTAGTTTATTCTGACGAAGAGAGTGACCTTTTAGACTTACTTTCTAAGAGAACATTTGAAACGGTACGTTGTGTTGTGTTGTTGTATACATCCAGGTTGCTTCTTCTAGTTCGTGCCGACGAACGCTATGACAGCAAATTTATATAGGTAAGGTGGGATGGACAAGTCAATTCAGTAGAAGAATGTTTTCTCTTACAGTTGGCACATTTTTTGTTGCTGGTGTCCGTACATAATACCGTTTGATGTGATCCAGAACAGTGGGCGCAAGATGTTTTAACTGAGCAGTTATCAAATAACTGACAATTATAACATTGTGTTATTTTGTTCTGCAATTTCACCTTATGCTCCCATCGTACCTTGGTGTGATCAACATACATAAAGTTTTTGAGCAGCTGGTTAACAGTAATACTTTTGTTTTTGAAGTAAACAATGTAGAGTAACAGTTGATGGTCTGTTTTGGTGTTCTTTTCCACAATTTTCGCATCAGTACATTTTAATCCCAGGCCTTGTAGCATAGACTTAACAGTTTCGTTGGGAAGTCACTCCAATCCGGATAGGACAGCTTTGTATGGATTTGTTGATTTTGTGTTATATGTGTAAAAGTCACATTTAAGTTCCTTAAGTTTTGCACATACAATATTAAAGCATTCCATGGCTTGCAATAATATTTTTGTACCAATAAATATGGTTTTGATATAGTACTCCTGGATTTTACATTGAGCCAGAAGATCGTGAACAATTTTATTATTTTGTTTTAATATAGTTACTGGTGTTGATGTAATTATTGCATTCTATTCTATTTTAATTTCTCACAATTAGCCACAACGTTCTATTTGTATGTATAACCAAAACAGAAAACATGTACATCGGCTGTTTTTTAAACGAAACCTGTGTGTGAACGTTCGCTGAAAAAGCAACAATTTTGAAGCAGTGTGAATCGGGCATAACTTGTTCCATACGATTTCATACATTTCAACTTTTGAAGCCAAAGCATCAGAAGCCCGCGTATCTATGAAGCGTGCTATGTAGTTGCACAATCTCGCTCTACCCTGATCAAGCGTTGGGGCCGGCGCTGCATCACATATATAAACAACATATGATAGTGCTGTGCAGCGTAAAAATTTAGCCAACAAATAAAGAAAGATACAAACGATGGAGAGAAGATGTAAAAAAATGAAACAAGTGGAAAACTTTGGATGTTAATGATGGAGCAGAAGGAAGAAATGGACCAAATGCGGCAAAGAAGAAGTCGAGCGAAAAAAGAAACTTAAAACACAATACCAAACATTCTTAGAGTCCGTTTGTTGCAACATTTTCAATGAAAACTGCATGACAGGCGATTGCAAGAAATGCTTTTTGTACATAGAAGATGAGTTAGTTTCTCTTATCTATTTAAGAAAAATGGAAGATGATGTGAAGTGGAAAAATTGGCGTAAAATAGACCTCATGTACGAACTTGAGACACAATTTTCTGCATTTAAGTTTAATTTTTTAATAAGAGAGAGCAGCAAAAATATTTTGAGGAGTCAAAAAAAATTTAATGCCTTTTGAGATAGCTCTTCAAATCGATTTCGCCGAGAATTACCGCCTTATTACTCAAAATGAGGTACAGTGTGCACATTTTTTTATTTGTGTGACTTTGTTTTGGAAGAGGCAAAGTCTTTCGCCATCTTCAGCTAAGCCACAGAAAAGACGTTTTTGGTTTTTTTATGAAGCTTTTATCGTAGATCCAAGTCCTGTACGGTAGACTATCCAAAATTTGTATATTATCTGACGGAAGTAGTTCGCAGTTTAAAAACAAATTTATGGTATGGAGCCTACCGGATTTTATGAAAAAACTAGCTGTGGCCCAATTTACATGTGTAATAGTCTCTTGTGTGGAAATGGTAAAAAGAAATGGCGGATGTTTGTAATTCTGATAGATATATAATTTTACAATATTTGTGAATAATGTTTTTTTTTGCTTTAACCCCGTCCGCCAGGCATTATAGAATAAAAATCAAAAAAGAAGTAAAATGAAGTGTTTTATTGCAATGCTTTTTGATAAACAACATTCTTTTTTTTTTCTCCTTCGCTCGTGTAAATAAATAGTGAAAATGAATTTCCGACTCGTGAGCAGGTAACATAAAGCCAGAAACTGAAAGAAAACTGGATTTTCCAAATTTATACCACACTTGTAACGTTTATCCTTGCGACTTGTTAATGGTAACGGCGAATGCAAGGCGAACTGGGAATTGAAGACGCTTTAATTGAAATGGGAAATCAGTTGGTATCATTGGGATGCGTGGGATCAAAACGTTGTTGTTTCTATCACATTTCTCAATATTCTTTTGACGGCAAGCCTGGTGCCATTACAAAGTTTTGGTTGGTCAATGTTGCGAAGCATAATAAACGGCGCTCCAATTTTTAGCTGCAATATGTACATCGGCTGGAGTAAATTTAGGAATGACTTTTAAAGTTTTTCTAAAGTTTCCACCTAACAGTATCAAAGCACCGCCAAACAATTCTTGATTTCCTCGTACATCTTTCAATGTTCTATCCAATGCTTCTAATTTTTTTTTTTTTTTTTTCGACCTTTATTTATTTATTGAATCACTTTGTACACAAAGACTAACAATAATTTAGAAATCTTAAAATTATGGATTGTTTGATTTGCAAGTTCCCTTTGTGGTGAACTAAAGAAACTTTATAGTGTTGCGTGGTCCTCTAAGGTTCATGGGGCAGACAAGTCATTTCGACGTAGGCGCGTGTGGCTGCTCGTTTGAGAGAGTGTACGAGCTAGTGGATTAGGATGTTGCGAGAGTTTAAGTTGATATTTCTGCTTCAGTTGAGCCAGTTCAGTTTTAAGGTCCCTGTGCATGTTCGCATTCGCTATGTACCAGGGAGCACCTGTTAAAAAGCGAAGTATTTTCGATTGAGCTCTTTGGATGACTTCAATATTACTTGGGCTAGCGTTCCCCCAAAGCTGGGAACGGTAAATTCAGATTGGTTTTATTATGCTGTTATATAGTAGCATCTTTAGATCGAGGCTTAGGCCAGATCTTGAGTTTATGAGCAGTGGAGGGACTGTGCTTTTAATTTCATGCTGATTTTTTTGATTCTATATGTTTCCGCCAGGTGAGTCGTCTGTCCAAATGAACTCCTAGGTAGGTGACTTCAGTAGCATGTGGAACAGTGGTGTTGTTAGAGATGATAGACGGACAGTCACTCTTATTTAGGGTGAATGTCACATGCTTACATTTATCCGGATTGACTTTTATGCGCCAATTGTCCAGCCAGACTGATACAAGTTGCAGGTGGTCGGATAGCTCTTTCGATGCTTTTTTGGGGCAGCGTGATCGACTGGTGATTGCAGTGTCATCTGCAAAGGTTGATGTCATGAGGCGGGGATTTGTAGAGATGTCAGCGGGGAATAGTACATATAAGAGCGGACCAAGAACACTGCCTTGAGGAACGCCAACGTTTATGTGATGCTCATTAGAGGTGAAATTTTTGCATCTTACCACGAATAGCCTTTTGGTTCGATATGACTCTAGCAGTTTGTGTGAGTTCTGTGGAAGCAGGTTTTTTATTTTGTAAATGAGACCATCATGCCATACCCGGTCGAAAGCTTGAGCAACGTCAATGAATATAGCTGAACAGTATTCTCGGTGTTCAAAAGCAGTTCTGATTTCAGTAGTGACACGATTTACTTGCTCGATTGTACTGTGTTGTGATCTAAACCCGAATTGATGTGCGGGGCTGATGTTGTTTGCATTTATGTGTGGTGCGAGCTTCTTGGTAAAAATTTTTTCAAATAATTTTGATAGCACCGGGAGCAAACTTATGGGCCAATATGAAGACACCATTGATTTATCTTTACCCATTTTAGGGATCATAATTACTACGGACTTCTTCCACAGTGTTGGAAAGTAACCCATTTTGAGTATTGCATTGAAGACCATTGCAAGGAATGATATTGCACAGTTTGGTAGCTCAATAATCATCTTTGGGGTGATGAGGTCGTACCCAGGTGCTTTCTTTGGAATTATCTCCGTGTGAATTACCGTTCTTAACTCATGTGCAGTAGTTTTAAGTACGCTGGTATAAGGAAACTGAGCACATGGCTGCTGGGGAAGCTGAAATCCGTTTCTATGCAAGTTTGGTTGGAAGAGGGATTTGAGATGGTTAGAAAAAGTGGAAGCCTTTTCCTCGTCAGATCGCGCACAGTTTCCGTTTTGATCCCGAATGGGCAGTCAACTGCAATTGGTGGGTTCATGCGGTCTTGTGCTCTCCAAATCGAGAACTTGTTACTCGTTGGCGAAAGGTTCTCAATGTAGTGCCTTTGGATTTTGCGATCCGCAGTCTTGAGAGCATTGCTTAAATGTTTTTTAGCAGTTTTGAGTCTTTGTAACGATGCTGGAGATCGCCATTCACGTCTCAGTCGGCGTTTTTCTAAGACTAGGCGTTCAATTTCCGCGCTAGTTAAAACAACTGTTTTCTTTGGGCCAGATTGTACAATCGGTGACGTGGCAACAGCAGCGCTCGCAATGGTTATGTTGAAATTTTCCAGTGAGTTGTCAATGTCAGTTCCGGTATCAAGTTTTGGCCTCATATATATGTGGCAGCTGACATATTTTTTGTATCTGAGCCAATCAGTTTTCCATGAGGTAAGCATGAAAGAATGATCACTTATTACGGGACGCTCCGGTAAGTGAAATGTGACTGGGGAATGATCTGATGATAACTCGGCATGGGTTTCCGTTGAAATCACACTACGAGAAATGTTGCGAGTAACTGCAAAGTCGATTAGGTCTGTAATTTTACTTGGATCAGCTGGCCAATATGTAGGCCTGCCCGGAAAAGCAAAGTTAGGTTTGTTGCTTTGGTTTATTATTGTGTTGTGGAGCTGTTTTCCTTTAGTATTTACAAGTCGAGAGCCCCAGTGGGGTGCTTAGCATTATAGTCACCTGCTGCCAGAAATTTGGACCCTAGGGTGTCAAAGAACTGCTTGAAGCATGATTCGGAAATGAAAAATCTGGGTGGACAATAGACGGATGAAAGCGTCAAGTTACCATTTGAATTTGAAAGTATACCCGTTCCGCCATGTGCTTTGCCATCAGGGTGGTTTGTGGCGTAGAAGGAGAAGCCTGGTATCTCTAATTTATATCTATTTGTAAGGTGCGTTTCCGAGAGCAATAAAACATCAGTTTCTGTCTCGGATAAGTATTTTATGAGCTCAAGCTTATGTTTCGATACGCCATTTGCGTTCCAGGATATTATTTTGAACGAGGACATTTTAAGTACGGAGTTTTTGTAAGATTAGATTTTGCGTTTTTAGTATCTCTTGAAGCATGTTTTGCATCATTGCCGTAGTCTGAGACATAAATTGTATGAAACTGGCAATCATATTTTCAAGAGAGCTATGTGGTGTGAGAGGTGTTGTTTTTTGAGGTATGGAATGCTGTGTGAGCTCATTTTGAGATAGTTGGAGTGTACTCTTGGCAGTGTTTGTTACTTTCTCTGGCTCTGTGGTGGGTATTTGTTGCGATCAACACCAGCTTCAATTCCTTTTATAACTACTATCAGCCTAACTACTGCTCTTAAGTTGGTACGTATAATAATTTTTGTTGGCATCAGTGAGGAATTTCGAAACTATCTTGTAATTATTCTCAGTGTAGGCTTGTAATTTAGTTTCATGTACTTTGCCTTTGGTTATCGGGACAATGTGAAAGTTGTTGTTACCGATAAGTTGCGCTAGCTGTGAAACTAGATTATTTGAACTGCGTTCACGAATATAAATTGGGGAGGCTTGGTTTGCTTGATTTTTGGGGCCGCTTCTACATCTGTGAGATCATTGTCTTTGCTTAGGGCTGCAAATCTATTTCCTTTCAAGACGTTGGGTTCATTGTCGTAGGTTGGGGTAGATGAGGTATTAGATTTTTTGGAATTGTTACCAGAGCTTGATTTTTGTGGACTGAGTTTTCATTTAATTTGTACATAGCGATCCATTCCAGTCTGTACTGCCGAACTTTTTGATATTACGGTATCCTTTTTGTGCGGGATAGATGTTTCCGTTATTTTTTTGCTAAGATGAGTAGCTGAAGCATTTTGACGTGCTGCTGTAAGAGGGACAGAGTTAGTAACATTTAAAATTTCTTTACCGTTTGAGCTGGGTATGTGTGCTGCTTTTCTTTGGACTGTGCTAAAGATAGGTGCCAAAGTCGATGCAGTGACCAATGAGGAAATTGAATGCGTGGTTGTTGTTGTTGCTATTGATGCAAACGTTGTAGTAGCGGTTGTTGATGTTGTTGCGAGTGGAAGTGAAGAAAGCATCATCATAGGTGATGTACACTGCGCACTCCATGAGGTGTTGTTGTTTGTGTTGATCTGGGTGGAGCTTGGTATTTCTGACTGCGAACGGATTGTGAAGTACCCGCAGTTGGAAAGCCTACGTCCTGACTCAGGAGTGTTGGGTTCGCTCATTATTTTTGTTGCCCTCGAAAAATTATTGTTGTTTAACTTATTTTATTTAATTATTGAAATATTAGAATAATCCGCGCATGCGACTGCACGCGATGACGTTCAAATTATGTATGCTTCTAATGATTTCTTATTGGCCATTGTTGCATGACTTTTGCCATTCCGGAAGTTTTAGCGATTTTACATGTAGGATTTTCATTTGCCTGCATATTCAACGTTCGACCGGCATCCAATAAAGTGGCAGCAATTCCAGAAGAAGGCAATGCTAGAGCTATTTTGCGTTGCGATCGTATCGTTTCTAGCAGTACCGCAAATATGAATGTATTTCCAGTTTCACCAGGTGCGTCCAAAAAATACATTCCTCCACTTACATTGTTGACAGCGTGTATAATCGTGTCGTATGCATGCTTTTGTTCATTGTTGAATTTTGGAATATTTGCTTGAACAAATACATCCAATATGTTACAATCGTAATGAAGTTCACGCTGTAAGTCTCGGTTAAGTTGTATCAATGTTTTGTTTGCAATTGTTAAGCAAATGTTTTCAATATTAAACAATGCTTCATAATGCATTTCCGGTGTGTACTGCAAGTGTGGATTTGACATACTACTACGATCGGTACAAAATGTCTTCCGTCATGAAATCTTTATAACTTCTCCATAGTTCAAGTGGTTTTGATGGGAAATATGATGATAGAATGCACTGTGAGTTCATGTTTAATGGTCCACACGGAGAGAGTCCTCTTTTCTGCCATTAAACATTATACATCCAGCATTGTACTTCACCAAATACTTCTTGTTTGACTTTGAAATTCATTACTGATATTAGCTTTGTTTAAACACACATGCCGCTATGTCGTGGCGATCAGTTGGCGTTTGTCCTGGCAATAAGCATGCTCGAATCTCACTCCATTGTGGATTACAGGTGAAAGTGATAAACAGGTCTGGTCGACCATAAGAACGAACATATGCTATCGCATCCTGTCCATACTCATGCATATGACGCGGGCTACTAGTTTATGAAGCTGGCCATATCGTTAATTGGCCAATGTCATTTGGATTTACAGGCTCCTGCCATCGTTGTTAATAGCATCACGAAGATGTATGTACTCTTCAGCGCGTAGCCTTTTCTAATGGAACATAATGTAATTCAAGCGTTCAGTCTCTTTTATTATTTTTGTTACGTGTTAATATATATATGAAATTCATTATTATACCCTATAAATTGGCCGAAAACAAATCGTTTTATTCAACCGTTGGTTGATGATTCTCACTGCACATGCATATATGCCAATCGTTCGAAAATGAACGCTTAATTCAAGAGCACTTCTTTTATGAACAAGATCGAAATCGATCTCGCTCGAGTAAGAACAAACAAAAACAAAATTTTTCGCTCGCGGTCGTGTGTGAGAAGAGAATGATATTTTTAAGTTTTTCATACGCGAATAAAATATATAAACCAAAACGCTCTTGCTCGCGAGTGAGAGCGAGCGCGAGTGAGTATATCGGTACCCTGGTTTTTAACATAAATTTGCATTTTACCCAAATTTTCCTTCCATTAAAGTAAAATAAAAGAAGTAAGAAAACCAATGCTGAATATGCCAACCTGCTTGCATATAAATTTTAACATTTTCGAAGATTCCAATTTGACTTTAATTCAATTAATTAATATGGCACAATAAACTATACTTTTTGGTAAAGAAGCTGTGATGTTTTAATTTTGTTTAAAACAGGCGTATAAAGTGATTAGTTTAATGAGAAGTTTTAATAATCTAATTGGTAAAAGTTGGCATGTTTGCAATGTATTAACGCAAGGCACGATTTTTGTTTGTTGAGAAATGAAGAGTTTTTTTTTTATTGGTTTTTGTAGAGTGAGTAATGTGAAAGAGAGTGAGCAGTGTCAAAATATTTGCTTGGCATCAGTGGCTGAGTGTAAATACTAGCAAGAGGATTCAAAGAAAAATACACGATAATAGTGGCTTCACAGTGAGCGAAGATTCGAATCTATTAAGATGCGACAATGATTCGAGTCTCATTTGACAACAACAACAGGGAAAATGACAAAAATTAGGGGTTGTTGTTGTAGAGAGATTCGATTGTGAGATTCTAATCTCAAATAGATTCGCAAAGATTCGGTTTTTTTGAATGGTTAGTCTTAACAGGGCTGGGCAATTCTTCCATGTAGGTTGGCAGCATTTTCATAATTTCGTAGTTTTTTGTGATTGTCATGTGTCTTCTTCTTCGTTTTCTTGCGCGCCGCACATAAAACAGCTGATCATGGCACAAAACAATTTGAAGAAAATTTTAAATTGTAATTTTTTCTTCAAATATTAATAAAATGAGTAGCAGTAATGAAAAAGGAAGCTGCAAGTATTATTTGCATACACTCCAAATTGTTCTCAATCATATATTTTTCACAAAATGTCCATTTTAATTATCACAATTAGCCACAACGTTCCATTTGTATGTATAATCAAAACAAACAACAGCTGTTCGTGATACTAAAATACCACTGTAAACCACAAAACCGATTCTTCGTGATTCGAGCCACTGTAAAGCCACTATAAGTGTCGCCACAAATTCGATACGTTTCAGACGGCCCTAAAAAACCAGTATTTAATCAGCAGTTCGTTCAAACATCAATGTTAGAAAAATGAAATCGTCACGGTTTCTATCACACCTACGTTTTTTTTTGGATGAAATTAAAAAGTCCAACATCAAAAACGACGGTGTTTTCTATCACACCGCGGTATATATAGATTTCAAGCTGCCAACTTATAGGACCCACACACGATCAAGCATGCTTGAATTAAGCCAGTGGGCCGAGAGAATAAAAAGATAGTGCAAGCTAAAACTAGCAAATTTTAAGTTTAATCTAGTTTTGAAGTGAAAAAATTCAGATAAACCTAGTGCTATTTGCAGTGTAGCACAGGGATCTCCAAACTTTTCAACCGTGGGCCATACTGATTACTTCAGTGAGTTGCATTGGCCAACACAGTGTTAGTCGGACTCGCACACGGAGGGTTCCGTACCATCGTACAAGTTTTGATGCTTAAAATATTAAATTATGTGGATATTTAACAGCTTAAAAGTATACTACAATTACAGCTTAAAAGTATACTACAAAAACAAAAAAAAATTGTTAAAGAAAAAGTTAAATTAAAGAACAATGCTTCTAAAAATGTGTATTTTTAGTATTTGTCGTTCTACACACAAGTGAATTACACACTCTGTGAAAATTTCAACTCTCTACCTATTACGGTTCATGAGATAGAGCAGGAGACGGATGGACGGACGGACAGCGTAAGCTTATAAATAGGGTCCCGTTAGCTCCCTATGGGTACGGAACCCTAAAAAGCGAATGTATTGAAATAAGTACATAAATTGAAATAAATTATTTATTATTCGTACTTCTATTTACTGTAAATCAATTGTTATTTCAATTAAATTGTTAAAACATTTCACTTTTGGTCAGACAATATTGGCAGCCCTCACTTTACTACGGTCGTCGAAGGTTTTCGATACTTAATTGGTCAGCAAATTTACGTCGTAAATTTTTTTGTATAGACCCAGGGTCACTTTGATTTTACTAGGTAGACGATTTTCGACGTTTTCGACATCTCGTGGATATTAAAAATGATACGTAAAAACGCACGGAAAAGGCTCGCTAATGATATCTTTTGTAATTATCGTAAATGATAGTATTATAATAGTTTTGGTCCACTGGAGTGTGAATCATTTGAGAGAAGAAGATAATTTTTTGAATAGTGTTAAATCATACAGTGCAGTAATACTTATGTAAGTATATGAAAATTGGCAAGAGTATTTTTGGCATATTAATTTTTAAAATTACAATCCAATACAATACAGGTTATTTGCTGGCTACGGTTTCACAGGTTCCGCCTGGATGGGCATAAGTTAGCAGCTCAGAACAAATGATATGTTGGTAACCAGCTGATTGCTACCTGTTTAAAAAAGATTGTTTCATTTATACATTTGAGATTTTTAAACAAAACTACTCTTATTATTTTCTTGAATAAAAGAAAGCAATAAATTATTATAAAAAATATAATTTTTTTTATGTCACAAGTAAAAAGTAATTTATTTTATTTACTCACGGGAACACGAAGATGGACGAAATTATATCGACTACTAAACGACTAGAATGTACCCGATTACGTGAATTCAAGGATTTTCTCGGCACAACGAAGGTTTCAAAAAGTAAGTTGTGAATTTTTCAATGAGATTTATTTGTTTCATAGATTCAATTCCAGTTGTTGAAAACAATGAGACAGCAGAACCAGAGTTTTTAAAACACGACATGACGCGTTTAAATAAAGAGTCTTACTACGTCCTTTTGGAAGAGAGGGATGCCGAAGTAGTTTACACCATTTGGACGCTATTGCAAGCTAAACGCTGTCCAAAAGAATTTCGAATCAGATTACTTCGTGCTGCTATAGCTTATATTCAAATGGAATTTGACACAACTAAGGAATGTGAAATCAAAGAAAACCCACACTACGATTTACTTCAGTTAAAGGCGTTTGTCTCAAACCACTTTAATAAATTACTCTTAAGTTTAACAGATAACGCCGCCGAGGGTAATTTGGAAAATTTTGCTGATGATGGCACAATCTGCGCGGATCTCTCCAAGTGCCAATGTGGTATTATACAGTCAAAAGCTGTGTCAGCTATAGCAGAAACAAAAAATAAGACTCGTAAAATGGAAGATAGACATGTATGCTTGGAACGCTTCAGCGACATATATCAGATTTCAAATAATAATTACAGTTTTTATGGTGTTTTTGATGGACACTGTGGAGCACTTTCAGCAACTTATGCAGCAAGTCAGCTACCACAGTTACTAGCTAAAGAGTTACAAAAGGTTATTACGGAATCATGTGATTCGGTTTTTTATAGACAAGCTTTTGAAAGTGCATTTTTAAAAACTGATGAACTTTTTAAAAAAAAAAAATTACAAGTGGTACGACGGCTGTTTGCGCTTTACTCACACATCAACAAACCAAACGACAGCTGTACATTGCATGGGTTGGGGATTCAAAAGCATTGCTGGTAGGTCCCAAAGCAAATTTGCAATTGGTAAAACCACATGAACCGAACTCATTAGATGAAAAAAAGAGGATCGAAAAAGCAGGAGGCTCGGTGATTTACGCTCAAGGTCATTGGAGAGTAAATGGGATACTAAATATAACTCGTTCTATTGGCGACTACAATGTCGAGCCAGTAATAGCTGAGCCTGATTTTGTTGATGTAGAATTGACGCCAGCTCATGATTTTTTAGTTTTAGGAAGTGATGGACTTTTTGATTATGTGCCTGAGAGTACAATATGTGCTATTATATATAATGCCCTACTTGACAAAACGCAATTATTGGAAGACATTCCAAAACTGCTTATAAACGCTGCTAAAGAAGGTGATTCTCAGGACAACATCACTGCCATGATTATACTGCTTAAAAGACGTGAAGATTTTGTGAAAATCTAATAAATCAGGTTTGGGGATAAATTAAACTAGTTTACGTTTGTAGCTGAGTTTGTGGTTTATTATTTATCTTTCATAATTTTAACAGCAAACATTTTCTATAACTATGTATGGCGCATATATTAATAATTTCACACTTTTTCAGAAAAATTGTTATAAGCCCAATTTTAAAAAAGCCATTGTTTGGGACTGATTGCATAATTTTGTTTAGAAAAAGGACCTTATGAAAATATACAATACATACAGTTTGTCAATGATCACTTTCCATACCTATAGATGTCTTTTTCATTTTGTGAAAGTTTTTGTAGTACAGTATTACTTTGATTTTATCGCAAAAATATATGTTAATTACACCATCTCAAAGCACTGATTTGTACCCTATAGAACTTTGTTGTGGATGTATTTAAAGAAATAGTGAGCGACAACCAAACTGCTCTTAAAATTATGATGTTGGAAAATTGGAATAAGATTTCGATTAGTTGTGAGAGAATTCCATGAAAAACCGGGTAAAATTTAAGAGATTAAAATAGTGCCTACAACAAATTTTAAAATGCTTTATTCTAATTACATGATTTGAAGTAATAACCTTTTTAATTAAAGTTGAAAAAATATTATTTTTGCTTCTGTTCATACTGTTTTTCTCATGTTTATTGCCATTATCAAAAGATTAAAAACATTTGAATTCTAAAAAAAATTAAAATTGATCCAAAAATTTAAAAAAAAAACTAACTTTCTGCAGACGGCGGTGCTGTGTAAGATAAATATGGAAGATTTATTGGTGGGCGGTTTCCATAGGTTGCCACAGTACCACTAAAATGTTGATATGAAGTTTGCTCTGGAATTGCTTGCACAGAATTGGGTACAGTCTGATAACAATTGCGATAATAATTGGAGTGCCAGCTTTCGGAATTATAATAGTTGCAATGATTACTACCAGTATAGCTATCAATATCGTGGCCCATTCTTAAAGATTCTGGAGATGTCTTCAAACAGTGATATTGGTTTTTGTGAGCATATTGCCCGGATAATCCGCTCGATCGCTTTCTTTTCCTTGGATCAATATATTCTGTTGGGTGACCTTTATTGCGCTGTTTGCTTCGCGCTTCGCGTTCTTGTTCATCGTCAGAGTACTCTAAATGACGTGATGGTGGCTCAATGTCATTCTCCCAAGACGCATCAGACCCCCGAAATTGCATCAGTTTGGACAGGATTACAAACTGCGTGTGTTCAGTTTTAGGTGCACAATAAACCAAGTCCCCAATATTAATTTTTCGTTCTTTGATTTGTTCGTTGGTGTTGAATCGCACACAGTATAGAGGATTAGATACTTGACCAAGCACATCAAATACTGCGCCTAGAACTTTTTGTCCTTTTTCTAAAAATAAAATAGTTTCCAGGTCGAATAGCATAGTGTTCGGCAGAGGATTAACCAAAACTAGTTGGTCAACTATAGAGTGAACTTCACCCAATTCAACGCATTCTTCTTCCGGCACTGTGATTTGCAAGTCTTGTATTGGAGGTAAGTCATCCAATAACATTTCTCCTTTTACCTTAATTGCTTGACGTTTTTGTCTGTTTCCATCGATGTCATCATCATCATCGTCATCAATTGGCTGTACAGATTTATGAATTTGTTTTCGAAGTAGCGTTAAATATTCACTATCTGAATCACTACTAGAACTAGAGATAATTTCAAATCCTTCTCTTCGATAAGTATCACAACCAACAGACACAGGAAATTTAACTAAGGAGTCCGTCATAGTAGGGTTTATGTTATCATCAGGATCGGATTCATATTGTGATAGCAAACTTAATCCTCCAGATTTAATAGACGGTAGTAATTCATTTTCGATAATTGCAACAGTTGGTTGAGTTGTGACGAAGCTATTTGAAACTGAATAACGGCTTTCATTTACATAATCATCAGTATCGGTACAACTAATTACACTTGGATTTGCTTCACTGCCACCCTTAACTAAACCAATATCAGAAACTTGTGCTTCTTCTTTGATTTCAGTGTACATTGTGGTAGAAACATTTTTGTCGCTAAGATCTATATATAAAAAGTATTTAATTTGATTAATATACACTTTATACCAGACAGTCTTTACCTTGGACACATTCCATTGCTCCAGCATCGACGTAGTTGGCGCAACCTACTATTAGTGCGTTGGTACGCCGATTGTTTGTTTCTATTTCATGCTGTAGTATATCCATTTTAATAAAATATTTAGTGTTAATACATACGCATTATTAATTTCGCGCGAGCACGTGTCTTTTATAATTGTTGAACATACACAGCCTAATGAATAAATGCTTCCACAGGGATGCTCCGATCCAAATAACTAGTACATGTTATAATTACTTTTCAATCACAACCAAATGCTATTGTACTCGATATTTTTTTTGTCTTAAGTTCCACGGACACGATTAAAAATTGGAGTAAAATCGTGCGTGAACGTGTGTTATGCCCGATTCAGAATGAGCTGAAGCAACCTTTGTTTTGGTAATGCCCGATTCACACTGCTTCAAATTGTTTCTTTTCCAGCGAACGTTTACACAGTAGTTTCGCCTCAAAAGACAGCTGTTTTTTGTTTTGGTTATACATACAAATGAAACGTTGTTGGTAATTGTAATTAAAATAGACATTTTGTGAAAAATATATGACTGAGAAAAATTCGCAATATATGCAAATAATTCTTGCAGCAGTCTTTTTCATTCCTGCTACTTCTTTCATTACTATTTGAAATAAAATTACAATTTAAAATTTTTGTCAAATTGTTTTGAGCAAAGATCAGCTTTTTAATGTCGTGAATGACCAAAACAAGACGGACATGACCAAAAACTTGGCAGCACTACTCAAACATTTGCCGTCGCCAGGGCCTGCTGCAATTTTTGCTTTCACTTTTGCAGCAGAAAAAAAGTTGCTTCAAAATACCCAAAGCAACCCTGAAATTCTGTCATTTGCCTGTTGTTGTTGTAGAAATTTAGCATTTTTTTGAGCATACAGGCATTAGCACATCTTATATTCTTAGAATATATTACTTGACGCTGAAAGGCGACAAATTTTTGTTACATTTCTGAAAAACGGTAGATTCTGACATGTAACCTCATTTAAGAAACGTTTTCACGTTAAAAATTTGTACATTCTCATAAATTGTTGAAGGTGGAGATCCACAAACGACTTCAACGATAAGCTGCATTGTCGACAAACGCAGCATGCAGCTTCAAACTACACAAACGACGTCGAGGTACACAAACGACTTCGTCGTTATTGACTTCAGTAAACAAAAAACAGCTGTGAATTTGACAATTTAAAAAAGTAATTATTGAAGAAAACTGTATTAAAAGTTGAATTATTAAAAAAATCAGCCATGTGTGAGTCGGACTCGCACACGGAGGGTTCAGTACCATCGTACAAGATTTTTCGTTTAAACTATTAAATATGTGGATATTTAACAGCCTCAAAGTATACTACAATTACAGCTTAAAAATATACTACAAAAAAAAATGGTAAAAGGTTAAATTAAAGAACAATGCTTCTAAAAATGTGTATTTTTAGTATTTGTCTTTCTAAACACAAGTGAATTGCACACTCTGTGAAAAGTTCAACCCTCTACCTATTACGGTTCATGAGATAGAGCAGGAGACGGACGGACATCGTAAGCTTAGTAATAGCTCCCTACGGGTACGGAACCCTAAAAAGGAAGTATGTATTTGTATTATCATGTAATAAATTTAATTGGAATAACTTTGTAAATATAGTAGATAGGAAAGTCTGCCATCAAATTTATAGTGGCTTTACAGTAAGCGAAGATTCGAATCTATGAAGATGCGATAATAATTCGAGTCTCATTTGACAACAACAACAGGGAAAATTACAAAAATTGTTGTTGTAGAGAGATTCGATTGTGAGATTCTAACCTCAAATAGATTCGCAAAGTTTCGGTTTTTTTTGAATGGTCAGTCTTAACAGGGCTGGGCAATTCTTCCATGTAGGTTGGCAGCATTTTCATAATTTCGTAGGTTTTTGTGATTGTCATGTGTCTTCTCCTTCGTTTTTTTGCGCGCCGCACATAAAACAGCTGATCATTGCACAAAACAATTTGAAGAAAATTTTAAATTGTAATTTTTTCTTTAAATATTAATAAAATGAGTAGCAGTAATGAAAAAGGAAGCAGCAAGTATTATTTGCATACACTCCAAATTGTTCTCAATCATATATTTTTCACAAAATGTCCATTTTAATCATCACAATTAGCCACAACGTTCCATTTGTATGTATAATCAAAACAAACAACAGCTGTTCGTGATTCTAAAATACCACTGTAAACAACAAAACCGAATCTTCGTGATTCGAGCCACTGTAAAGCCACTATTAACATAAATACTGCAAAGAAATTGCCATTTACCAATTTACCACGGTCACCATCAATTCACCAAAAGAAATTCACCACGCGATCAAGCAGTTCTGTTGTTTCACAAACAGCTGTTTTTTGGTTAACAAACCAATTCTTTTTCCATTTACCAATACTGTTTTCTGTTGAAGTTGTACAACTTTTGACGTTGTTGCGTTAGTGAGCAAGCTATGTAATTCGGTCCATACGATTTCATACATTTCAACTTTTGTGATTTGCCGCACGAACGCAGCAAGAGCTGATTTGCAAGAAAACGTCGTCTGTGTATCTCCACCTTGAGGCTATTGATACTCACAAACGACAACTCAAAACTCATAAAAGGGAGCGTTTAGTACTGTGCATTTATTTATAATTGGCAACTCTTCCTTTTTCGTATACAGAACTGACAGTTGGATTTAAACTAGTGTCCGACCGAAACAGGAATTTTAGCCGAAACCGAAAACGAGCCTTCGGCCTTGGTAGCCGAAACTTATTTACCATATTAAAAATTAATGTAGCATGTTAAAATCTTGTTTTTTTAACAAATAGACAGATAGTTGTACACTCTTTAGTATTCATATTAATTGTGAAGATGTGTATCTAACAGACAAATAAATACACATCTGTCATTGTCCATGTTTTTATTCAAAATTAAACTTATATCTAAAGTTAAAGCTTTCATTTATTGTAAGTTAATCGCAAGTGAACGCTGTAGATTTTTTGGCCGAAACTGGCCGAAATCGAAACCGAACCTACAGTCGGTCTATAATTTAAATGCCAAAAATGTGAAAAAAGTGATTTTATTGAAATAAATACACAAATTGCTACAAATAATATATTATTCGACCTTAAATCAATTGTTATTTGAATTAAATTGGTAAATCATTTCCCTTTACGAAAGAGCTGGCAATCACAATAAATACAGTTTTGGCATCCGTCACTGATTAGATGGGAGAGGGTAGGGAAAACGGAAATTTGTGTGCAGTAGAGGGAACAAAAGAAAAAATAGAAAGAATAAAGAATTAAAATTTAAAAATCACGTTAATTTAATTAAATTAGATAAAATGGGTAAAGTTCTTAATCTACATCAAGCCCTCAAAAGGAAGATACCTCTATCGGTCGAAGCTATAAGTCAATAGGAGCCAATTGGGTCGGTTTTAAGAGACAGTTGAAAAGGTGAACCGTGTTGTGAGGAGAACCACCACACAGCGGACAGCGATCATTGTCAGAAAGACCAGTACGTTTCCTGTAACACTGGAGGATAAGAGACCAACCCGACCTTAACTGAGCTAAGGTGGTCCTAGTACTACGAGGGAGACGTTTTTCACTATCATCAACAGGTGGAGGACGACCTCCTAACACAACAACATTCTGGTGTGACTCTAATGCAATTTCAACTGCCTTCCGATGTAATTAATCACGACCAGACTTATAGCGACCACTGTTAAGAGTATCGTCTATAAAGGAAGCAATATCTTCCTCGTATATTCTGATGTCATTACGAATATGCCTAGAGGGAATAACGCCCATAACAGTGCTATAGTTGGGGTGTGCACTCATTTGTGTTGCCAACAAAAACTGCTTAGAAAGCAGCTCATTATGTTGGCGAATCGATAAAGCTTTTGCTTCCTGGTGGAGATGGTCAATACTGGCCATCTGGAAGCAACCGGTCACTGTTCTAAGGGCGTTATTCTGACTAACTTGCAGGTGCCCCATTGAGTATCACTAAGGAAAGGAGACCAAACAGGAGCGGCATAATTAAGGACAGAACGTCCAATTCCCTTAAAGGTGGTATTCAAAATAGCCTTCTCCTTTCCCCAGGAAGTTCTTGCTAAGGCCTTGAGCACTTTATTCCTCTTAACCACACGATTGAAGGTGTTGTTTGCGTGTGTTGAAAAAGTGAGCAAGCTGTCGAAAGTAACACCAAGAATCTTTGGGTGCGAAACAGTAGGAACCTTTAAACCCTCAACAAAAATTTCCAAAACCATAGAAACCTCCTTAGTCCAGGAGGTAAATATGGAAGATGTTGATTTGGACGGTGAGAGTTTAAGATTGCGGCTACAGAAGAAATCAGAGATTACCCTGAGATAATCTTTTATCAGGCCACAAATTTCGTCCACATTCACACCCGAGGAATAGTCAGCATAGATTACTAACTTGATACCTGGAGGTGGTAATGGCATCTTAGACATATAAATATTAAAAAGTAATGGGGATAAAACTCCCCCTAGAGGGACACCCATTTTAAGCTTTCTATAACTTGATCTCATGCCTCTGAACTCAACAAATGCTTTTCTACCAAGAAGGTAGTTTTTTAGCCAGCGTTTGGTGGTTACACTCAGTGTGGTAGCAAAAAGATCTTGCAGCAAGACTGCATGATTGACAGTGTCAAAGGCTTTCGCCAGATCTAATGTTACCACAACTGTCCTTTCGCATGGCCTCGCATGGTTGAGTCCATTAGCAATATGTGTAGTTACCTCGCTCAGGGCCGAGGTAGTGCTGTGCCCCTTCCTGAAACCATGCTGATGGTCTGCAATAGTGATAAGTTCTTTGTCGGAAGAATCAACGACTCCAGATCTTTAGCCACTGGGGAAAGAAGTGAAATAGGTCTATAAGAACTACCTAAATCAGCATCATTTCCCGGTTTCAGGAGAGGAATATCTCTTGCTATCTTCCATACGTCCGGGACAACAAGTTGACACATAGAGGAATTAAAAAGTTTGGTGAGGCACGAAATCGCTACTGATCCCAAATGTTTGAGCATAAGCATCTAAACACCATCAGGTCCCAGGGCCTTAAAAGCTTCACGTTGCGAATCGCAGCTTCAACTTCACCAGAACTAAATTCCTCCGGTACAACTTCAGATTTGATGTTCTCAAACCTACGTATGGAAGACCGCTTCTCTCTGCTGTTAGTCGAGGGATGCATTATGAATTGATGCCAAAATTGAGCGGCACATTTTATTGCATTCCCACTTTGTTTTCCCTCAAACATGACGAAAGATTGATCTTTATGCAGGGGTGCACCAGAAAGGCGTCTAATAGTATCCAACAGCTTACGAGACCCAGGACTAAATGACTCAAGATGATGAAGCCATTTCGCTCTACGATGATCCGAGACAGCGATCTCAAGGTTCATCCCAGCTAGACGTTCATCACTTGGATCAGTAGCCCAATCTGATCACGTAAATTTGCTAAGCATGCAGCATCCGCTGGAAAATTTGGTCTTAAAACAGGAAATTTACCAGCAGGAATATGCTTCTTCGCGGCTTTTTTGATCGCGTACCTGAAAGCTTTCTCTCCCAGTATAATATCATCGGCAAAAGGAAAGCGACTTAAGGTATGATCTACCGGTGCCTGAAATTCTGCCCAGTTCGCTTTTCCATGGTTGATATAAACCCGATTGTCACAAGGGACAAAATCATCTGGTTTAGCTATATCAACAAGAATAAGAACATGGTCACAACTCAAAGCAATATCGACAGGCCACCCGCAAAATGCTAAAAGCGGTGCACTGACGATGGTAATGTAAGGGGAGCTGCACAGATAGGACTCATGCGGGTAGCCGAGTCTTCGTTAATAACACTAAAATCAGATTGATCAATCTGAACAGCAATGCTAACACCACGATAGTCATTACCTTATGGGCAGAACCAAAGTTCATGATGTGCATTCAGATCACCTAAGATGATACGGTGATCACCGTGAAGCACATGACCTAGCATTGGGTAATAGCCAGGAGCACAACTATTCACCGGGGGAACATAAACGTTCACCAGCTCAATTTCAACATCGCCGGTCTTTATGGCTAGGCATTGAGTCTCTAAGAAAGGATCAGAGGGACTGACAGAAGGTAGGAAAAAGGTCTAAAATTCACCGTGCAATGAACAATGAAAGCCAGACCACCCCCACTATTCCTACTTCTCTCTTGCCTAACTACACAATAGTCCGCAAGGGACGTCAAACCACATGAGCGTGTCAGTTTAGTTTCCTGAACAGCTGCCAACAATATATTGTTCCGAACCATATAATCTGCAATCTCCACAATCTTCCCACGCAACCCATTATAATTCAACTGCATAATCCTAAAAGAATTAAACAATTGAGAAGACGTAAGGCTACGAGCACGCGGTGTTGATACATTTTGCATCGGAGAAAGTGGAGGTGACAGTGTTCGATAGTCTAAAGGTGACAATGACCGGATGGAAAATGGTGAAGCGTTAACGGTAAGAGTCCTACAACAAGGAGCTATAAAGTTACTATTCCATTCCCTTCGGAATCTAAGACCAGCACAACGCATCATATGACACAACCTATGACAATTATTGCACTCAACAGAGACAATATTGCGTTGTAAAGCATTGTCACAAATTGGACATACCCGTTCCATATATGAAGCAGAATTGCGACTTACATTTTGCGGGGCCACCAAAGCTGTGAGCGGTTGTTGTGCACAACAAGGAGCAACATACTGCACTGGTTGATCCTTCAAGGAAGTTAACAACAACAACAGAACAATTCATAAGATGACACCATTCCATACAGTTAGAAAATTGGATAGAGGCAAAACTCTTACCAATCCTCTTACTGCGCACGGAACAAATCCAAATCCTAGGACCTGGATTTTGTTCAATACCAGCACGGATTAAGAGGATTTTGAGCAGATGCGCTGGTAACAACTGCTCTCCTCGGGAAAAAAGGTATGAATGCATACATACCTGCAGCCTCGCGGCTGAGATGAGTGGTCCTTGGCCGACTGTTGTTGTAGGGTACTTTCGGAACGCAGACCCGACCACTCGAGAGAAGTAGGGGTTGTTGTTGGAGAATGTGATGCAAATCCAAATCGGATTAAGATCTCATCTTAATCATGTATTTTTCACACAAATTCCATATTAATTTCTCACAATTAGCCACAACATTCCATTTGTATGTACTCGTATAACCAAAACAAATGAAATGTTGTACAAAAGGTGAAACATCCAAAGTGAATATTTATGAAAAATTTTAGAAGTACTATTGTTTTCCGGCATGACTACGAATTTAAATATGAATATAACAATCTTCGTTTTGCGGCCGACACAATCGACCAGAAAAAAAACAAAATAACAAAAGCTATGTGTTTCTAATGTTTATCTTCGGTCTTGTGACATCATATCGAGCATTTGCTCTCTTTTGCTTGCGTTTCTACAACAATAACGAAAACAACACACAATTCAAGAAGTAGCAAAGTATTAACGACATCAATGAAATTTGTAATAATAATACTGGTTTTATTATTTTGCAAAACTTAAATTGATCGTGTTTTCGGGTTAGTCTTCCCGGGCCATCCATTATTTTGGATAATTCAATTGGACTCAACTGCCTCTCCACTGGGCCTAAATAAATACTTGGTCATGAAACGTATAAATAATACGGAATCTTTAACCAATGTGTCTCCATTCCTCATAAAAAAAGTGATAGATGGAATTTGTCCTAGCGAGGTTGCCACTTGCAAAAAATTAAGAAACGGTTCAATTCTAATTAAAACCAAAAACGTATTGCAAGCAAGGAAACTTATTCAACTTCGCTCCCTATCTTCAACTATAGAAGTATATGTAACGGAACATGCTTCGCTGAACTTGATTTAATGGTTGAGACTGGTTTGGTCATACGGACTTTTGAATCAACAACTATTCCGGAACATATCAATATCGGCTATGAAAAGGTGAAACACCACCTATGCGCTGTAACAATTGCCTCCGCTATGGGCACACTGAAAAGATTTGCAAAGACATTGAAATCTGTCGTTTCTGTGCAAATAACTAAATAAATAAATAAATCTGCAATTCACCAATAGCATGTATAAATTTGCAACAGAAACAAAACACCACATTGTGATCACTCAGCTTTTGACAAAAAGTGCTTTAATTTTCTGAGAGAAAAAGAAATACAAGCTTTTATTTCAAAATAGATAGAAAAACAGCAACTGGCATTTACAGTAACAGACATCCACATAATCCCGTTAACTACGCAAGGATTTCTAATTCGCATTCTTCTATGCTGAATGATTCAGCCACGTCGATTATCACCTCCTCTACCTCATCTAGCAACAATAATATTACCACTGTTCCTACCAACAACAAACAACCACCCAGTAAACCAACAACAGCATCATCTCCTCCTATCAACAACAACAAACATTCACCCAGTAAACCAACAACAGCATCATCTTCTCGTCAGCTAACGAGCTACTCGGATCTGGAAACTAATAACGACTCTATCAGTCCACCGACACAGGTATTGCTGCTACCAAAAAACATCTCGCGTCGTAAGAGACTTGAGGTTTCAAAAGAAATCAATACAAATAATCAAAAAAAATCATACAAAATTGCAACTATTGATAATAGATTCATCAGACAATATGTCTAACGAGTCTGAAGTTTGCAATTAAGACTACCCATTCCATATGTAAATATTAGCTGCGCGTGATTGGGCTTCTAGCACGCCCATCGATGCTTCTTCCGCATGGATGAGGGTGTCCCTAGCCCGGTCATGCATAGCGATATATACAATATAATTTTTGAAATGTCGGAGCGGCGCATTGTCTTGTTATCAAACTCGGTGTGTCCACTCTTACAACTCTCGAAACCAAAAGCATTTTAGGACTTGCATAGCAACTTTGATTTAGTTTTATATCTTTCAAATAATTTAAAATGTCTTTAAAAATTATTCAATGGAACATTAACGGATATATAACCCATTACAATGAACTCCTTATGTTTATTAAAAATTATAAAGTTTTATCCCTTCAAGAAACACATTTACACTCAACATCCAATATTCCAATCCCAATCAACTACAATCTCTTTAACGTCAATACATCCCATCCCAGGTATGGTGGGGTCGGTCTTTTGGCGCATAAACCAATTCACCGATACCATTTAAGTTGAGTTAAAATCAAAGATTAAATTCAAAATCATCTGCACATATTGTCCTTCAGACAAAAACTTTTCATTAATAGATTTGGAAAACTCATTAAGTTGCTCCAACAGTCCCACGTAAGTCACTGGTCTGTTAAAAATATCCGTAAAGTTATACTGATTGACAAATTTATCACTAAATCCAATTTTATTCTACTAAATAATGGATCGCCCACCCATCTTAGCACGCATAATACTCTAACTAATATTGGCCTTTCTTTTTGCACACCTGAACTAGCCGTTCACACTCATTGGAACACAGATACCTCTCTATCCACTGGGGATCAGTTCCCAATTATTCTATCGCTTGCAGCTTACCCAACTATCCCACAAACAGCAACCAGTTTTCATCGTAAAAACGTTCCTTGGTGGAATAAAGAACTTAATGAACTAAAAAATAATAAAAACAAATACTGGAATCTCCTTAAAAATAACATCTCGCAAAATAATATTCTGAACTACAAAAGAGCGAATGCTCTTCTGAAAAGAGAAATGAAGCGTGATAAAGAACAATCGATTACCAAATTTACTTCTACCATTAGACCCCGCACCCCAGTTCATATAATATTTAGAAATATAAAACGCTTCTCTGGCTATAAATCTAATTTCAATAATCATTCCATAACATCCTCAAACAATTCTCGTCAGTTTTTAACTAACGGTTTAGATATCTCCAACGAACATGCCAATTTTTAGTCTAACCTATCAGAAGATACGAACTTCCTAAGTAACTTTGGTCTACTCAAACAGAACGTGTTAAACAACCTCCCCAACTTCTGTAGTAACTCAAAAGCCTTGCGTATAGAATCTGACATTAATGGCCTAGAACTTGCTGCAGCAATCAACAAATTAAGAGGTAAAACCCCTTGCTTAGACCGGATCACTAATGCAACGATCAAAAACACTCCCCAATTATGTAAACGTCGAATACTAAACTTCTATAACAACATTCTTAACAAGCTGCTCCCGCAACATTACAATACATGCAAGGTTTTACCTATAGCAAAACCAAAATCCCGTAAACACCTGCCCCAATCATACCGAACAATATCTCTTATCCCGTGCTTAGCAAAAGTTTTAGATAAAATAATAACTAATCGGCTCTGGTGGTTTGTAACAACATACAAACTACACAACAGTCGACAATTTGGTTTCAAAAAAGGGAAATCTTAAAAAACATATTACAATCGTGTCTTTAGACTTTGAAAAAGCTTTCGATAAAATTGGGATACATAGTGTTGTTGATCAATTGTAAGAGTGGGGAGTCGGCCCTACTATCATAAGATAAGATAATTCATGTTCAATCGTAAAATAATAGTTCGTGTTGCATCTAATTATTCATCTCCATACCCGCTTCATAATGGGACTCCTCAAGGATCCCCCCTCTCGATATAATAAGCTGTGTTCGTTGCTCATGCTTTTTAAAGAAATAGTCTTCTTAGCATACGCTGACGATTTCCATATAATTATTAAATCAAACAAAGTAAAAAATCCCAAATTAAACTTAACAGCACTATTTACAGACATACAAAACTGGTGTATCTTATCAGGAGCTAAGCTTGCCTCAGCTAAATGTGAATACATCCACATTTGCAGAAAGAAAAACTGCTCTTGCACAATAGTTGTTCCACACACTCAATTCCAAGAAGTTACATCTTTAAACATATTAGACATTCAATTTAATAATAAATTCCGTTGGAACTCTTATATACAGTATCTATCCACCGCAGCAACTTATCAACTTAATGTCATTAAGTGCCTATCTAATCCCAAACTAAACTGTAGTACCTCAACCTTACTTTCACTCGTAAAAATACTTCTCTTAAGTAAACTTAATTACGCTTTGCCGATTTTGCACCAAAAACACTCTTAAATAAAATTAAAACCATCCTCAATTCAGCTTTGCGCTTTGCATTTGGTGCCTTTCGCACAACTACAATTAAGAATCTTTTTTTTTTAAGCAAATTTCCCTCCCATCTTTACAGCAGAAATTGTCGCTATACTAGAAGCTGCATCTTTTGCCAAAAGTAATAGAGGTAAATTTGCTATTTTATCTGACTCCCTCTCGTTAATCAAATTCATCTTTAACATCACATCATCTAATGCAAGCAAAATCAAAAATATCCTCATCAGCAACCCTTCAAAAATAATTTTAGTTTGGATCCCAAGTCATTGCCTCATTGTTGGCAACGAGATGGCTGATAAAGTAGCCAAAGAAGCTGCTACCTCTCCACTCCTTACAACCCCTAATTATTCCACACAACACACTGTCAATTACATTAACCGACCTATTCTCAAAATTATCACACAATTGGACAACGCCTAACATTAACTTGCGGTCGCTGTTAAGCATTTTTTCCATATGAAAAAAAGGTCTTATCATCAAAGATTTTGAAATCGACTATCATTCAGCCAGGATATGCATTTCGATAATTGGACAAAAATATTAAATATTTGCGTGCACTGTTAACGCTCTGTAAAATTGGTAATCTTTTGTTTTGTTGTTTGCTCGCGGAAATTTTGGAAGATGAAGAAAATTACGGACAAAGAAATGTGTTAAAATGATTGCGTGATCATAGTGATCCATTTTCAATGCAGGACAATTGTTTTGTGAAAAATTATCGATTTTCAAAAATATTGTGCCATCAATTGCATACATTCGCAAATACATGTAAAATAAAATCAGGCTTGTCAACTTGGATGAAAAAATCAAATTCAGAAAAAAAATATTAAATAGTCAATATTACTCGGAGAACCCCTAAAAAATACCTGTTTTCATTTATGTATATTTTTTTTTTTTTTAAATATTTAATATTTCCAACATATTTTCATTTTCTTTAAGTTGGCAAACCTGCAATAAATGGAGTTTACAGACTGGTAACATATGTACACTTTACAGATTATTACAAAAACAGTTTTTTTAACAGCGAAGCTTTCAAAAATTTTTTTTGTCCAATTATGTGATAATTTTGAGAATAGGTCGGTAAGTTTCACTTTAGACTACAATACACAGATGTATATCAAGCAACATCAAATTGGTACAAATCTATAACAAACTTTCAGCCAAAACTTTCCTCTCAGTTTTACCTGATGATTTCAGAAGACTTGGCATTATAAAATTTTTAAGGATTCGACGTACATACAAAATTAACCCACGGACACTTGTGCTTCCCATCACCACATGACCCATTTTGTTCCTGCACAGATAGCTCAAGTATCAAACATTTTCTTCTGGAATACCCTAAAACCCAATCAATTCGTAGTTTATATTTCTCAAACACAGATCCCCTCTCCATTCTTTCCAATCCTACGTCACATAATATTAAACTCATTTTGCAATTATTAAAAAAATCTAATCTCTACAATCTAATCTAAGTTTAATAATAGTTACATTAATTTTCTTATATAAACAGCTTTCCGAGCTGAAGGCCTTTGTCGCTATTGCTTATAAGATATCTAGGTTATAATTTTATTGTTATTATTATTATTATTCTTTATTGATTTCAACAATTTACAATTCATATTATACGAAATTAAAGAACATACGAGTTTGCCTCCATGGTCGTTAGTGGGAAAAATAGACTATATTTACAATACAATTAAAGAAACCCTAACCTATGTTATTTACATATTAAAAGACCATAACAAAATTAACAAAATTCATTAAAATTAATTTTCTATAACTTAAAGCTCCAGTGATAAGCAAAACTAAATTTTTCCATCCACCAATGCCTATACCATTTAATATGGCAAATATTTCTTCCTGATCTAACATATTTACTAAATTATCTATCACGAATTCATTTTAATATGGGACATTTTCCTAAGAAATGTACGATACTCTCAATTTCATTAAGGTTACACAGCGTACAAATCGAATTTCTGTGACCAATCAACAAAATCAGGTCAATTCTAGCTTTAAAGATCCACATTATGTCCCTTATTTTGTACGTGTCATTTAAATAGTTTCTCCCATTATACTGATCCAGATCTTTATATAACCGTGTACTTTGACAGGCTCTTTCCCACATTCTTTCCCTATTTCTAATTTTTTCATTCTCTAATAGTAGCCCACAAATACTACTTCATGTTTTTCTATTTTTCTATAATTTTACGATATTTATATTGCTGCAAAGCTCCTGCATTCTCTCACACCAGAATACCTGTTCCTTAATCACTTTCATAGTCAATTTTATTTAATGATAGGCTATATCATTAGTGTATTCATATAAGGTTTTATAAATGTGTGACAGGAACAGATCCAGGGTGTATAAATAGCCATTTGGATTACCGGTTTCTAAGTAAATACAGTGGGACGGGGTGTTACCAGGGAGATGTAGGAGTTTTTTGATAAAATATAATTGCAGTTTATCTACCTCAACAAACATACCCCCATATTTGAGCAGCATAGCTTTGTATTGCTCAATTGACCGCCAAAAACAACTTCCACTTTGCGGTAAGTGTTATTTTGTTATTTTCCAGAAACATTCTCCATGTAGCATTGATGCTGTTTCTTGCTAAACTATTTCTATTTTCTACGTGTGCTTTGAAACTAAGTTGCGGCGTCAATATTACTCCTAAATACGTGTATTCTGATTTAATAAGTTTAAAAAAAAAAAAACAATAAATCGAAAAAAAAATTCGTTTCTCAGCAAAGAAAAATCGTGTAGAGCACCCCCCTTTACCTCACTGCATACATGCCAACTTCCACCAATGAGATTATTAAAAATGTTCACTGTCTAGGCATTTTTCAAATAAAATTAAAACAGCAAACAAATCCAGTTAATTTTAACATATCAATTAATTGAATTGAAGACAAATTGGATTCTTCGAAAATGTTGGTTGGTTTTGCTTATTTTGTCGATTTTACTTTAATGGAAAAGATTTTGGTAAAATGCAAATTTATGCGTGGAAACAACTAAAATTGGGAATTGAGAAGAGAGCGATTTCTGTGATATCCCTGATTGACTAACTTTCAGAAAATAAAAATAAATTAAAAAATACATATGACAACAATGTTTTTACTCCGTTATACCACTGCATATATTGGAGATGCTGGGATATAGCTGATAGATATAGCTGGTATTTCCTCAGCTCAGTTGTAAGCGGAAACTTGATTCGTTTCCTCCGGTTGGAGTCTGTTATTCACATTGCTTTCCCAATTTTCATTAATGCTGCTCTTCATAGTATTTAAGAAATTATGGAAAATGCAACAACATAATATTGTATTATGTTCCTGGAATTTTCCAACTTATTATCCAATCCTTTGCCAATTCGCCCAAACGTTGCTTTCAAATGTCCAAATGCATTCTCAACTACTCGTCGACATTTTGAAAGAGAGTAAAGGTGACCCAAATCAGCGACATATAGTTCATTCAGCCTGCAGTGTGATCAGGAGTCCCGTAGACAGCGAATGACGATGATATTAATCGATGGCGATATCTCGGGTGAGAGAACGTGCATAAAACTCGGAAAGGATTGTGTAGGGTATAGTTAGTAGTGCATCTATTCAATGCTAAAGGGACAAAATTTCTGGTAGGACGACTAGGGACACAAAAGTTTAACTCAGGAGAATTAGGATTCCAGTTTTGGCCACGAAGGACAAACAGGAGGAACTCAATTCGAACTTGATTATTTATATATTGCGGTGACCAAATGCAAGAGTAATACTCGAGGAGTGGACGCACAAGAGATATAAAAAGAGTCTTTGTGGTATAAGGGTCATTAAATTCAATAGACCAACGTTTAATGAAATCAAAAACACTCTTCGCTTTATTTACGATAGAAGAGATATGTTGGTTAAAACACAGCTTGGGATCAAACTGGACACCGAGGTCACTAAAAGTAGAGACTCGCTCGAGTTGGACGTTTTCAATCGTGTATGTAAACATATGAGGTTTACACCGATGATACGTCATGAACTTACATTTGGAGATATTTAGATATAAGTAATTCACTGAACACCAAGAATGTAAAGAATCAAGATCCTCTTGGAGTCTGAGATGGGAGGCACCATCATTAAATGAAAGGCACAATTCTACATCATCGGCGTACATGAGGACACGAGAATGTGAGATGGAGAAAGGGAGATCATTTACAAAAAGGTTAAACAATAATGGGTCCTTAAGGAACTCCTAAAGTGACAAAGACTGGACCAGAAAGAGTGGACTTAAATAACATTCGTTAAACCCTATTTCTCAAATAAGATGCAATCCAACAAAGAAGATGTTGTGAAAAACCTAAAAGGTCAAGTTTATGTACAAGCAGATCATGATTAACAGAATCAAACGCCTTACTGAAATCAGTGTAAATAACATCAGTTTGATGTTTGTCCTTAAAACCGCGATTTACAAAAGATGTAAAATCAAGCAAGTTTGTAGTTGAAGAACGCTTTGTTTTACAAAAGTGATAAAATGTTGAAGTGAGCATTTTTTCAAACAATTTTGGGATTGCAGAAAGTTTAGCAATACCCCTGTAATTGTATATGTCAGCTTTGCTACCTTTTTTGTGTAGGGGAATAATAAAGGATTCCTTCCAGATAGGAGGGAAAGATGCTCTCTGAAGTGATAAATTGAAAAGTTTCAAAAGTGGTTTACACAGAGACTCCGCACAGTGCTTAAGCAGACAACTAGGTATTTTGTCTGGGCCGGGTGAGTAAGTGGATTTCAACGATTTTAAATTTGTAAGAAGACATTCTTCCCTAATTACAGGAAAAACAATGATGTTATAATGGGAAATAATATACTTTATTTATAAATTATTATTATTTCAAATATAATTGAGATTTCTTCTAATTCTGTCTTTTGGAAAAGTTGGAAAGCCTGGTGACCCGGTGGGGGAAATTTATTTGCAACAAATTGCGAGCTATGCCCATACTCACGCATTGTGTAGTCAGAGAAATATAAACTTCAATAATGCAGATGATATAGATGACCCAAATAAGCGACATCCAGATTATCTAGCCTGCAGTGTGGTCAAGAATCCCGTAGGCAGCGAATGACGATGGCACAAATCGACGAGGACCAGATCTCAGGCGAGAGCACGTTATTATATTGTTTGCATAAAATTTGGAAAGGAATATGTAGGGCATCTATTCAAGGCTAATGGGATGAAATACCGGGTAGGACAACTAGGGATCTAAAAGTTCAACTGAATTAATAGCTCAGGAGCTAGTCTCTACGTTAAATGACCTTGGTATCCTGTTTGATTCTAAGCTGTGTTTTAATCAGCATATCTCTTCCGACGTTCGTCTATTGAATTTAATGACCCTTATACCGCAATGATTGTCTTTATATCTCATGTGCGTCTACTCCTCGAGTTTTCCTCTTGTATTTGGTCGCCGCAATGTATTGTATAAAGAATCAAAATCGAATTGGGTCTGTACAGAAATAATTCCTTCTGTTTGCCCTACGTGGCCAAAACTGGAATCCTAATTCCCGGTGCTTGTAAGTAAACAAATGAGACTTACTTATGTCATGAACTTACATTTGGAGATATTATATTTCACCAAGAATGTAAAGAATCAAGATCCTCATACAACATTAAATAAAAGGCACAATTTTGGGTTTCTCAACTATCTGCAAAAAAAGAAGAGCTTGTAATGAATAAGAATGAACAACTATGTAATGAATGAGAATGAACCACTGGTGTAGAGAAACGAGATCAGTAGTAATAGAATCATCAACTAGCTCAAGCATTAACGCTAAAGATTCTGTTGTTTTATTGTTAATAATACACCAAATTATTACAAGAACCATTGAAGGACATACAAAAAATTTAATAAAATAATAAATTAAAAAACAAAACAGCAATTTTTGTATATTTCATACAAATTTCAGGCAGTTAAATATGTACATTTTAGCATATATAAACAATAAAGATATGATAGTGTTGTGCAGCGTAAAAATTAAGAAGAAGCGACACATAACGGTAAAAAATTCGCATCGCCTCTATTTCTTTCTGGTTTCACTTGTTATTCACCAATACGAGAGAACAATGGAGAGGTAAGTATTTGTTTACTCTCTTTGAATTGGTGTTAAGAGCGGAAAGTCTGAACAAAAGAATGTGACAATGAAACGTTCTAAATTTTTGCATTTCATTGTGTGATGGAAATCTCTTTTGACGGTTTTGAAATCTCCCATTATTTTAAGGGCGATTTGGTTAAATTCTTCCTTATCTCTTGATATTAAAGAAAAAAAACCTACCAACAATTGCATATTATTCTTTTCCTCGGTAAACTGCATTTAAAGAATTCACCATTTTAGTTGTTTCCACGCATAAATTTGCATTTTTCCAAAATCTCTTTTCCATTAAAGTAAAATCGACAAGATAAGCAAAACCAACCAACGCTGAATATGCCAAACTGCTGCATATAAATTTTAACATTTTCGAAGATTCCAATTTGTCTTTAATTCAATTAATTTATATGTCATTATAAAATATATTTTTTTTTTTTTTTTTTTATTAAAAAAATGCTTTAAAGTGATTAGTTTTAATAGTTTTAATAGTAGTAAAAAAAATCAACGATAAGTTCCGCCATATGCTCGATACATGTAAGACGATCCAAAATGAAGAATACTCAATCAACTGTTCGTTCGAACATCATTGTTCGAAAAATGAAATCGTCGCGTTTTCTAGCACACCTAGGTTTTTTTGGCCCGACATCAAAAATGTTGGTGTTTTCGATCACATCCCCGAATAAAATAAAATAAAATAAAGTGATATGATACAGCGTTTGTTTCATCAAAATCGACTTATAGTCCAGCCAATATAGCAATAATTCGCATAGAGTTGAAAATTGGTATATGCCTTAAGGATACTATTTTAAATAAAATGTGGAAAGTCCCCATCGATCCGAGGGTCGCAACAAAAGTTATTCAGGGTCAAAGGTCACAGATTTCGGTTTCTCACTTTTTTCTCGTAAACGGGAAATGTTATCGAAAAAACAATAATGTAGATCATACAATTCTCTACAAAAACTGTTATTAAACTTTTTCTCCTACGAATCAACATTCCCGAGTTATCGCGATTCCAAAGTTAAAGATTTAGTATTTTACATAATATGCACACATCGCCGAAATGGGAGCAGTCTCGTCTCTAGTACGAGGTGTACTTGTCAGGCTTGTAAAAAAATATTATTACATAGGACATAATGGAGCGTGATATTCCTATATTTACCTAAGTTGTCTACCACCACCTCTTCCAAATTGAAGAGTTTACAACATATGCGCCGAGGATTTTGTGGACGGGGCTGTAATACTCTCACAGCGATGCAGTTCCGCCTGATGTTTTTCACTTCTGAAATATGTGAATGTTTGTATTATTATTTGTTACAACAATATTAATATCCTTAACAGAAACTTCTAACTACTTTCTATCCCACGCCACTTCCCCCTGCAGAGCCCGCGCCCCATTAAAAACCGAACAAGTATTGACCACAAGTCACTTCGATACTGAACTACAGAAGTTAGTAGACATGCAATAATAAAATTAATTGACAACTATACGACTACAGACCTAACGTCATCAGCCATTTACCGGTACTTTCGTGCCAAGCTCTCAACACTTACACTTACTTGGATCTAGAACAATTGTGGATGCATAACCACAACCCAATTCAATTACCCAACATGTCTCCAGAAACTAAAACCGTCTACTACGACAACTTAAAATCACTCCAATAGTATGAATGCCCCTCCACTCCATAGCACACACAACGGACAGGTGGAACATTTTCATAGTACACTAATAGAAATATCAAGATGTATTAAGCTTGATAAAATGTTAGATGATATAGAAGAACTTATCTTGTTAGCCAAAATCAAGTACAGGGTGGCGCAATAGAACGTGCATATTGCGTCATCTTTTTTCGCGGGGTAAACAATACGCGGGAGGGGGGAGCCTAGCGTGGTTAGCTAGTGGCACTCGTTGAGTTTTAGTAGCCATAAGTCACTTCGACGGGAAGCGTCGCGCTTTTTGTGTTCGCACGTTTTACGAGAACGGTCGTTCATACATCTCTACAAGGCGACTGTATTGTTCTGAGTATGGATTAATACACATTAATGAAGCTCCGAGCGCAAATTTAATTAAAATATGGATAAAGCGATTTGAAGAGACCGGATCCACGTTTAAGCCACCAGCAAAAGGTCGGCCAAGAACGTCTAGGACCACAGTCAATATTGAGAGGGTAAAGGAGTCAATACGAAAAAATCCGGAAATGTCGGAAGCGATCGGCGGCTTTACACTTGTCGAGACGAAGTTTACAGCGAATTTTGAAGTTGGATCTTAAACTGCATCCTTATAAACTCCAGTTAACACAGGAATTAAAAGAGTCCAACTTCGGATCAAGGTTGGCATTTTCTGAATCAAAGAATAGCGAATATGAGGACTTGGTTCCAGCAAGACGGAGCACATCAAATGACTCTATGGCGGTTGTGAGACAGATGTTTCCTGCAAGACTAATTTCCAAAAGAGGTGCTATCCCTTGGCCCCCACGTAGTCCTAACTTGACGCCTCTTGACTTTTTTTTGTGGGGATACCTTAAACATAAAGTCTACATGAACAATCCGAGGAACATCAGTCAACTAAAGGAAAATATCCGTGGAGAAATAGCAACAATCATCCCAGATTTATTGACAAGACTTTTCACAAATCTGCGATCGCGTTTAGAGGAGTGCCGTCTTCGAGAGGGCCGTCATTTAGATAATGTTATTTTTAAAAAATAAACTACATTTAAGTACCTAAGCATCCTATCTTTTATTTCAACTATACTTTTTGTATTTATTTTTTTAGCCTATACTTAATAAATGCACGCTCTATTGCGCCACCCTGTATTATAGGTCGACTCACTCAGTGACAGGAAAAAGTTCATTGAGGTCTTCCGTTCTTAGACTGGAAGTGAACAAATAACATAGCGCCTCCAGACCACAGAAGAAAAGGTACTGCCAACTCATACCGAGAAATTTATTATTTATTTATTCAATTATCTGCTTTACACTAAAAGCTTGTAACAGATCTTAACTAAAACTGTGCTAAAAAATACATGTAGTGAGTTTTAAAATTATGTAAAATATTTCTAAGGTAAATTGTATAAATACATATCATGTTATTCATTTAAATCTGAAGCTCTAAGTTTAAGACATACGACTAAAAAATAGAAAAACATGTTGATCGGGTGCGGGTCCATGAAGTTGGCTAAAGTATTAATATTTCCATTAGCTAGGTTTATTAGGTATTGAGGTTGCACTGTCTGCATATACTGTTTGAATTTTATAAAATATGCCTTTAATGCAAAGCCTAAGAGCATATTTGGAAAGACGAAATTGCGCGAAAGTTTTGCACATACAAAATTGATTATAATAGGACAAGTACGGGGCCGTCTTATCCTCCAGTGATTTTAGAATCCTACAGTTTGGAGATAAAGAATTTCTGCCACTGAGAATGTCTTGAAATTTTGAAGTAGCGATTAAAACGTTCAATAGCTAAAGCTTTCTTAACAAGCCAGGTTTTTGGATTACACAAGTCCCACATACGTTATAAACCAATTTTTTCCAGAAAACTGTTGAATTGGGTTACCCAATTATATTCACTTATCTTTGTCGTTAGCCGATGGAGATGGATTAGCCTAAGGAGGGTTATTTTTTCTTTCACAATACTTTTCTAAAGCAATTAGTAGTTTGCGTAATATAGGTGGGATGCGTGCTAACGCAATGGCTCGTTACCCCGTCAATATTTAAACCTTCAATATTTTCATTTCGTAGTGTTTCCTCAAAATCCATGATAAGCACGATGAAAAGAAGGGGGCTAAGGATTTCACCCTGAAGCACACCTTCCTTAACTAGAATACTTTTAGAGGTAGACCCATTAATATTAATTACAAACGATTGATCTATTGATACATCTCGCGCTGAGGCCTATTGCGTAGAGTTTTTGCCATAAAGAGTCCATAAAGACAACCTAAGAACAGCTAGGCCCTCAGCACCAGACCCAACAACAAACGCTCCTCGGTCTCCCGAGGACTCACCCAGACCACCAGAAAAGAGCAATAACATCAATGTTTTATCCTCACTATGTTGACGCTAATTATATAACTCCAGTTAATTCACACTCGGACTATTCACACTCGGACTATTCACACTCGGACTTCTTACCAATTATTGACGGCGATTTAGTCCTATGGGATTCATACAGTTACTTACGACATACGAGCAACTTCTAGGTGATCTTATAAATACAACAAAAGAAATTGATCAAAATTTTGTCCAGCCGTTTAGGAGTAAAACAGTCACAAAGATCCGTACAATCGAATTTTATATATAAAGATGTAGAAGCTTGTATAGCTTCACGTGCCCCACCCGTAACCTCGTTCATCTCTTCGTTATTATTTTTCATTCTTTAAGCGCAGTTATTCGCAATGTGTTTGTTCACTTCTGTATTCAAAACAAGAATGTCTTTTTTTTTAAGACAAGTTTCACTGCTTGAACTTTTTCTTCCTTTTTCTTTTTCTTTCTTTTTCAGCAGCAGAAGATCTCACAACAACAACATTGCAAAACACTCTGCCGAGGAAACTCTCTCGCTCTCTGGCCTCGCTCTCATCTATTACGATCTATTCATCATAGTAAAACGGTAATCTTCTTGTTTGCTATACTCTATCATTCTTTAATTCAATACAAAAATACTTAACTCTACTTAGTCTACTTTTCAATACTCTACAATTCTCCGACATATACATTAGTTCAACGCATGTAGTTCAGTCATGTCATTTGGGTTACATAAAGCAAGGACCGGGGACTCGACTAACTTGACTTTTAAGGTCTCGAAGCTTTTTATTTCTTCCTCACCATACGTGATTCTTTTTATTTTCCTGATTAAGTCGTAAAATGGTTTCGCGATTGTAGAAAAATCTTTGAAAATACGTACAGAGACCTAAGAAACTTTGGTCTTCATGTGTCTTTGTCGGAACCGGAAAATCCATAACTGCTCGTAAGCCCCATTTATCTGCTTTAGTGTCTTGTTATAGTGTATCCTAGGTGTTTTACTGTCGACTAAAACAACTCGGACTTGTCTAGCCTCAACTCAAGCTACCAGTCTCTTGAGCACTTCTTTAAGAATTGCAAAATGATCAGCCACATTATCGGTCTCTATCATTATATCGTCGAGGTATATGATCACCTTATCTTCTCTAATCATGTCTGCGAAAACTTTATTAACAAATCTTTAAGAAAGAAAATGTGCATTTTTTAGCCCGAAAGGCATTCGTAGAAATTCGTATTGACCGATAACACATGAAAAAACTCGTTCTTCAAATCCAATTTTGTGAACATGTTTTTTCTTGCTAACTTGTCTAACAAATCATCGATGAGAGGTATTGGATTGTCTTTCACACATTCTGAAATTGGCAGTCTTTTTCTTAACCAGAACAATTGGTGAAACGAATTCGGACTCACTTGAGCGAATACAACCTTTCTGACTATATTCATCAATCAATTTTTGAAGTTTATTTTTTTTCATGCTAAATGTCTCGGACTGCAGTGAAAAGGTTTGGTCGTTTCTAAATTCAGTTTTATTTCGCTTCTTACTTATCGTTTTCTTTAAAAAATGCAATTGCTAAAATATCTTTTCCAAAACAATCACTTGATTTTTCCTCCGCTAACATATCTTTTCCAGAACTACTATTTTCCCTTTGTTTATATTTTTCGAGCTGTACACCTTGCTTTCTGCCTTTATTGCTGTCTATTTGGTAAGCTAATTTCATGTTGATGCCTTCATGAAATCTCTACCTACCACAACATTATTACTCATTCGGTTCTTCATATTTTACTTCACATTTTAAGCAAAAAATTTTGACGAAACTGAATCTACGACGCATTCTATAGAAATAGACGGTTCAAGACATTTTTTAAAGAAATATTAAAATATCTTACATATCCGTCATCTGCCACAGTTCTACCTGAAGTTTTACGCTCTGGGTTTGATGTTGGAGGCTTCCACGCTTTAAAACAAGCGCCAACTATTCTCTTTTGTGTCCTGCATTGGGCTGCAAAATGACCCTTCGAACTACAGTTGAAGCATGTAGTTATTGGTTTTTTGAACATCAGACGTACTTCTGAACTTCTAAAAGTTTTTGTTGGTGTCTTCTTGGGCAGTTCCACTTTGGAAAAAGCGCGTAGGATCTGCACTGATGTTGTGAAACATTGCACAAGCGCTCGTGTGCACAACTGGTCGTTCGTTATCCCGTTAACAATGTTGTCAACCAACTCGTCTTCTTCAACTTATGTGTGAGCGGCTAGTAAAATTTTCTCGTTGAAGTGCAAGGTGAACTTTTCACCGACTTGCCATTTTCAAGACTCTAACTTTCGTCGTAGCAACATTTATTGTCTTCGTTGTTGAACATCTCTGCCATAAGTTCCAGCATTTACTATATAGGCACAACATAATGTTTTGCACTTTAATGCAGTCATGCCTGTGCTTGTATTTTAAACTTGCACATGAGAAGCATACGCAACATCTTGTCTTCCAACACGTAAATGTTAGCAACACTGTTAAATTGAGCGATCCAAATCTTGAAGGTAGTGTTGTCATAGTACTTTGGCTACATGTTTTTGACAATGTTAGATATATGCTGCTGGCAGAATTGTTTTGTTTTTTGTATTCGGCTGTCTCTAGCTCTCTATTTTCCGCAGCACGCTCTCTTTTTCCAGCAGTTGCATTCGTTGAAATATAAGTTCGACGCTCTCTCTTCCATCGATGTTTATTTTATCGTTGTCCGCTGCTGCCGTTACTTTGTCGTGCCGTTGATCTTTAGTGTGTTTTTGCTTTCTTCAGTTGACCGTTCGTCGTTGACGTCTCTGTCTGACGCCGTCGATACCGCTTTATCATCGTCAACAACACCTACTGCCGTTCCAATTCTTCCACTTCTTAGCTTTTTCATTGTTTCGGAAGACTTTTCTCTTACTTTTGTTTTTTTTTTAAGTGAAACTTCTTTAGCGAGATGTATGTCCAAAAAAGTGTTACGGAAATCAAGATAAGGATGCTTTAAAGGGGATAAGCTTATGCTTGTGCATCTATAGCGTAGAGAATAAGTGTTTGTGCATGAGTAAGAGAGAGTGAGAGATGCTTTACTTATGTTTGCTTACTTTAATCACGTTAACCAAAGACTTTGACCTTGCTTGTGTCGTTGATGCTTTCTTGCTCTTGTTGCTGCTGTTTTGTTGTGTGCATAATATAACAACAACAACCAAAAAGAAAAATTATGACTTTACTTGTGTCGTTGCTAAGTTGTTCCTGTTGATACGCAGTAATAACAACAACAAGGCAACTTCCCTCAATTACAAGTGTTTCAGTCTTCGCTCTTCTCCTGAATGATATTTGTGCTCATGGAGAGATAGAATTTCTTTTATGCTTTTCAGAAACGGAAAATTTTTTATATACACTGAAAAAAACTTAAATATACAAATTTCTTTTAATTTTTCCACGTTCCTTCCAATAAATTGTCCAAATTTATGTGAACGTTAGTTGTAGACAATTTTAATAACGCTTCCAAATGTTCGTTGCTTATTCTAGATCTGTGTTTACTTTTTATTAATTTTAAATTCGAAAAAGCACTTTCACAGATATATGTGCTACCAAACCATTCTATGCATACTGCTGATAATCTTGTTGATTCGGTTTCTAATTCCAACCTTTCAATTACAGCATCAAATATGTCTATGCTTCTAGTATTTCTAAGGAGCGGGATCAGTGCAAAAATCTCTTCGTCTACATTAAAATAATTATTAACCATTCTGACTGCTTATTAGTTGACTTATATCTGAAATATCGCAAGATTCGTCCAGTGCAATAGAGAAGTATTTACAAAATTTCAATTTTTTCTTTAGAAGCGTCAACACATACTTGTATATTTCAATCCTTCGAGTTACTGTCTGTCGTGAAAAAGAAACTTGCTGTATTGAGTCTGCCAACAAATTTCCATTTTCTCCGAAACAAGACAACATGTCCTTGCAGAATTTTTTAAAAAAAATGCTTTCAGAAAACGGTTTTAAGCTCTGAGCAATTCTTAAACTTGCAACATAAGATGCTTTTAAAGGTCCAGTATACGACATTACATTTGATTGAATGCTAAGACGCTGAATGTTTATTTCATCAGCATAACTAATCAATGTACCCCAAAATTTTTTGCACGTCGCAAACCAGGAAAGACTGGTTTATTATATCTTAAAGCATTGTGCTTCAGCCTTAAAATTTATGATGACATAAAAATCATTTTGACATTTGTTCTGAAATGCTTCCATTTCAAATGATTGAATCGTTTGTTTTGCTTTGAATAATGTAGTTTACTTAAGGTCTTTTATAAGAATGATTTTAATTTAAAGCAGCACACTCTATTTATGCTAAATCAAATAACTAAGATCTTATATGCGCAAAAATCCTCTCTTTCTCTCTTTCATTATAATTATAATAAGATTTGCAATTTAAAATAAACCACGATTTCTCTAAGTGCTTCTCAATGAGCAGCTACAAATTTGTTTTCCTATTAAATCATCGTACGGCAAACAACAACAAAATCAACGTTATCGAGAATGTGTATAAAACAAAATGCAGAGCAGAAGCGAAATATTAAAATTGTTTACTTGTGTGTGTGTATTTTGAATGCGTGTGGGCAGACTATAGCTGCGTGCAATGTACGTACACAGAATGCTCATGCAATGCCTAAGAGTTTTACAAAAACAAATGAGCATGATGAGTAAAGGGCTTGGGCACCTCTGTTCTATATCTACATATATCATTTAACAATCCTTTATTGTTCATGTTCAGATATATATGTAAGTTATCACAAAAGGGTCTGCCTGCCATATGTGACATCCCACTCGCACATGATAGTGCTCATTCGCCAACACTACATTGTTGATAGATTGTTGGTGTTACTAGTACTAAAATATCGACGCGGCTGATCGTGATTGGCTAAGATGTTTCTTGTTCCGAGGTAGCACAGGGCGCACACAAGTATTAGAATAAAAGAAATTTGTTAATTGGCGCCTACCGTGGGCACGAGTCTCTTTAAAAAAAAAAAAAATTAATATTTCATTTCAATGAAATAATTCGTTAAAACAACAAAGTAAATAAAGCAAGACTGCGATTCCCAACACCAGGGACTCTCCAGTTTGCATAATTAATAAAGTCATATGACTTTAATAAAAATCCACCAATGGGTAAAATAAAAATAAAAAAAAATCTGCGATTCCCAACACCAGGGACCCTCCAGTTTGTATAATTAGCAAGCCACAGAGCTTTAAAAAAGAAAAAAAAAACAACCAAGTGTGAGTCGGACTCGCACACGGAGGGTTCCGTACCATCGTACAATATTTTGTGCTTAAAATATTAAATTACGTGGATATTTAACAGCCTAAAAGTATACTACAAAAACAAAAAAATTGTTAAACAAAATGTTAATTAGAAGCACTAAAACTGTGTATTTTTAGTATTTATCGTTCTACACCCAAGTGAATTACACACTCTGTGAAATTTTCAACTCTCTACCTATTACGGTTCATGAGATAGAGCAGGAGACGGACGGACGTACGGACAGTGTAAGCTTAGTAATAGGGTCCCGTTAGCTCCCTATGGGTACGGAACCCTAAAAAGAAATCAAAATCATCATCAAAGAAAAAACTGCGATTCCCAACACCAGGGACCCTCCAGTTCTAAAAGTTATTGAAGGCCGTAATAAGTCACTATAGCACGATTTTGCCTTAAGCAGCGAAGACGTCGACACAAAAACCGCTTCAACATCACCATTGGCAGCAGTAGCTGCAGAAACAGCATCAGCGTTGACGCAGCAACAATGCCAATATCATCATCAACAGCAGTGGCATCAACACCAGCGTCAGCGTCGACGCAGCAACGACATCAGTATCATCAGCAGCAGCGGCAGTAGCACCATCATCAACGTTGACGCAGCAGCAACGTCAACATTGTTACTAACAGCAATATCAACATTAATGTGATAAAACATTAACGTCAACAATAGCAGCAGCATCATCAACGTCAACGTCGACACAGCAACGACATCAACATTATCATCAAAAGCGGTGGCAGCAGTAAAGTCAACATCTTACTAACAGCAATATCAGCATCAGTATCATCATCATCAGCAGCACTAAGATCATGTAAGTGAATTTGCTCATTAAAGTAAAGGAGACATTAAATTGTTTGTAACATTAAATTTGGTGAGAAAGAGTGACCATTTTCTGAATTGATATTGTGCTGACAAAATTTTGAATTTTGATCAGCCATATAAGGATTTTTTTTCTGATTGGTATTGTGTTCGTGAATTTTGAATCTTGATCTGTTGAGGGAATCTTGACAGCATTTACTAAATAAATACCTTTTGATCAGTCCACTGTATGAATTTTGACAGAATCTAATAAGTAAATAATTTTTTCAATTGATATTGGGCTGGTAAAATTTTGAGTTTAAAATCCGTTGAAGGAATATTACCCCTTTGAAAAGAAAATCTCATTGGTGTCATTTTCATAACATAAAATAAAAATATTGTACGTTTCATCTTGTTAAAAAAATCAGTAGTACTCATGCCTGAAGAAGTTAGAGTTGAACCAAATTTTTGGCGAAGAAAAATGATAGATAAGGGGACAATCGCAGCAATAGTTGAAACAGCGCTGGCGGTCGCACTTAAGAAACAACAGGAAAGTTTCGACAAGAAATTAGACAAACTCTCAAGACAGCTAGAAGATCTTAGACCCCCCACTGCAAAAGAGTATAGTGAGGTCACCATTGTAAATGGCGTGGCATGTTGAGAGTCACTAGATTTGGTGTCTTCACTGCCTGAATTTACTGGACAACAGGATAAATATGTATCGTGGCGCAAAGCTGTACACAATGCTTAAAAACTTTACCAGAATTACGGACGTAGTTCTGTTTACTACCAGGCGATAAACATAATAAGGAACAAGGTTACCGGGCCTGCAGATTCAGTTCTTGCATCTTTCAATACCCCACTTAATTTTAAAGCGATAATGGATAGGCTCGATTTCACGTACATCGATAACCGACCCGCCTATCTTGTTGAACAGGAGCTCTCAACTCTTAGACAGGGAGGCATGTCGGTAACAGAATATTATAAGGAGGTTGAAAAGAAATTGGCATAGCTTGTAAATGAAACATTAATGACTTATGATCCCACCGTAGCACTACCTTTGAACGAGAGGTATAAAGAAAGTGCTTTGCGTGTGTTTGTATCAGGACTTAGGAGACCGTTATGTGCTAGGATTAACAGCCTTCCAACGGCACTCGCGATTGCTTAGGAGATTGAGGCAAATATAGAGCGCTACAGTTTTTCTATGAACTATGCAATACGTAGTGAAGAAATGAAGGCTCAGAAACAGAGGATTACTTACAATCAGGCAAGAAAAAGTTTACTAGATTCAATAAACCGGGAGAGTCATTGGAGAGGAGAGACACCCTACTGCTCACAGACAAAATGGTTCGGGTCAATATAAGCAACAGAGCGTGCAGACTCAGCAATATAGGAGGATTGGTAGTGGTAAAACCTACCAGGGACAGAAGTATAGGCAACAAACTATCGTGGTCGAGTGGTAGGGTCTACCTCCCGGAAGTACCCTACAACAACAGTCGGCCAAGGACCACTCATCTCAGCCGCGAGGCTGCAGGTATGTATGCATTCATACCTTTTTTCCCGAGGAGAGCAGTTGTTACCAGCGCATCTGCTCAAAATCCTCTTAATCCGTGTTGGTATTGAACAAAATCCAGGTCCTAGGATTTGGATTTGTTCCGTGTACAGTAAGAGGATTGTTAAGAGTTCTGCCTCTATCCAATTTTCTAACTGTATGGAATGGTGTCATCTTATGAATTGTTCTGTTGTTGTTAACTTCCTTGAAGGATCAACCAGTGCAGTATGTTGCTCCTTGTTGTGCACAACAACCGCTCACAGCTTTGGTGGCCCCGCAAAATGTAAGTCGCAATTCTGCTTCATATATGGAACGGGTATGTCCAATTTGTGACAATGCTTTACAACGCAATATTGTCTCTGTTGAGTGCAATAATTGTCATAGGTTGTGTCATATGATGCGTTGTGCTGGTCTTAGATTCCGAAGGGAATGGAATAGTAACTTTATAGCTCCTTGTTGTAGGACTCTTACCGTTAACGCTTCACCATTTTCCATCCGGTCATTGTCACCTTTAGACTATCGAACACTGTCACCTCCACTTTCTCCGATGCAAAATGTATCAACACCGCGTGCTCGTAGCCTTACGTCTTCTCAATTGTTTAATTCTTTTAGGATTATGCAGTTGAATTATAATGGGTTGCGTGGGAAGATTGTGGAGATTGCAGATTATATGGTTCGGAACAATATATTGTTGGCAGCTGTTCAGGAAACTAAACTGACACGCTCATGTGGTTTGACGTCCCTTGCGGACTATTGTGTAGTTAGGCAAGAGAGAAGTAGGAATAGTGGGGGTGGTCTGGCTTTCATTGTTCATTGCACGGTGAATTTTAGACCTTTTTCCTACCTTCTGTCAGTCCCTCTGATCCTTTCTTAGAGACTCAATGCCTAGCCATAAAGACCGGCGATGTTGAAATTGAGCTGGTGAACGTTTATGTTCCCCCGGTGAATAGTTGTGCTCATTGCTATTACCCAATGCTAGGTCATGTGCTTCACGGTGATCACCGTATCATCTTAGGTGATCTGAATGCACATCATGAACTTTGGTTCTGCCCATAAGGTAATGATTATCGTGGTGTTAGCATTGCTGTTCAGATTGATCAATCTGATTTTAGTGTTATTAACGAAGACTCGGCTACCCGCATGAGTCCTATCTGTGCAGCTCCCCTTACATTACCATCGTCAGTGCACCGCTTTTAGCATTTTGCGGGTGGCCTGTCGATATTGCTTTGAGTTGTGACCATGTTCTTATTCTTGTTGATATAGCTAAACCAGATGATTTTGTCCCTTGTGACAATCGGGTTTATATCAACCATGGAAAAGCGAACTGGGCAGAATTTCAGGCATCGGTAGATCATACCTTAAGTCGCTTTCCTTTTCCCGATGATATTATACTGGGAGAGAAAGCTTTCAGGTACGCGATCAAAAAAGCCGCGAAGAAGCATATTCCTGCTGGTAAATTTCCTGTTTTAAGACCAAATTTTCCAGCGGATGCTGCATGCTTAGCGAATTTACGTGATCAGATTCGGGCTACTGATCCAAGTGATGAACGTCTAGCTGGGATGAACCTTGAGATCGCTGTCTCGGATCATCGTAGAGCGAAATGGCTTCATCATCTTGAGTCATTTAGTCCTGGGTCTCGTAAGCTGTGGGATACTATTAGACGCCTTTCTGGTGCACCCCTGCATAAAGATCAATCTTTCGTCATGTTTGAGGGAAAACAAAGTGGGAATGCAATAAAATGTGCCGCTCAATTTTGGCATCAATTCATAATGCATCCCTCGACTAACAGCAGAGAGAAGCGGTCTTCCATACGTAGGTTTGAGAACATCAAATCTGAAGTTGTACCGGAGGAATTTAGTTCTGGTGAAGTTGAAGCTGCGATTCGCAACGTGAAGCTTTTAAGGCCCTGGGACCTGATGGTGTTTAGATGCTTATGCTCAAACATTTGGGATCAGTAGCGATTTCGTGCCTCACCAAACTTTTTAATTCCTCTATGTGTCAACTTGTTGTCCCGGACGTATGGAAGATAGCCAGAGATATTCCTCTCCTGAAACCGGGAAATGATGCTGATTTAGGTAGTTCTTATAGACCTATTTCACTTCTTTCCCCAGTGGCTAAAGATCTGGAGTCGTTGATTCTTCCGACAATGACAGAACTTATCACTATTGCAGACCATCAGCATGGTTTCAGGAAGGGGCACAGCACTACCTCGGCCCTGAGCGAGGTAACTACACATATTGCTAATGGACTCAACCATGCGAGGCCATGCGAAAGGACAGTTGTGGTAACATTAGATCTGGCGAAAGCCTTTGACACTGTCAATCATGCAGTCTTGCTGCAAGATCTTTTTGCTACCACACTGAGTGTAACCACCAAACGCTGGCTAAAAAACTACCTTCATGGTAGAAAAGCATTTGTTGAGTTCAGAGGCATGAGATCAAGATATAGAAAGCTTAAAATGGGTGTCCCTCTAGGGGGAGTGTTATCCCCATTACTTTTTAATATTTATATGTCTAAGATGCCATTACCACCTCCAGGTATCAAGTTAGTAATCTATGCTGACTATTCCTCGGGTGTGAATGTGGACGAAATTTGTGGCCTGATAAAAGATTATCTCAGGGTAATCTCTGATTTCTTCTGTAGCCGCAATCTTAAACTCTCACCGTCCAAATCAACATCTTCCATTTTTACCTCCTGGATTAAGGAGGTTTCTATGGTTTTGGAAATTTTTGTTGAGGGTTTAAAGGTTCCTACTGTTTCGCACCCAAAGATTCTTGGTGTTACTTTCGACAGCTTGCTCACTTTTTCAACACACGCAAACAACACCTTCAATCGTGTGGTTAAGAGGAATAAAGTGCTCAAGGCCTTAGCAAGAACTTCCTGGGGAAAGGAGAAGGCTATTTTGAATACCACCTTTAAGGGAATTGGACGTTCTGTCCTTAATTATGCCGCTCCTGTTTGGTCTCCTTTCCTTAGTGATACTCAATGGGGCACCTGCAAGTTAGTCAGAATAACGCCCTTAGAACAGTGACCGGTTGCTTCCAGATGGCCAGTATTGACCATCTCCACCAGGAAGCAAAAGCTTTATCGGTTCGTCAAAATAATGAGCTGCTTTCTAAGCAGTTTTTGTTGGCAACATATATGAGTGCACACCCCAACTACAGCACTATTATGGGAGTTATTCCCCCAAGCCATATTCGTAATGACATCAGAATATATGAAGAAGATATTGCTTCCTTTAAGGGCAATACTCTTGACAGTGGTCGCTATAAGTCTGGTCGTGATGAACTACATCGGAAGGCAGTTGAAATTGCTTAAGAGTCACACCAGAATAATGTTGTGTTAGGAGGTCGTCCTCCACCTGTTGATGATAGTGAAAAGCGTCTCCCTAGTAGTACTAGGACCACCTTAGCTCAGTTAAGGTTGGGTTGGTCTCTTATCCTTCAGTGCTACAGGGAGCGTATTGGTCTTTCTGACAATGATCACTGTCCGCAGTGTGGTGGTTCACCTTTTCAACTGTCCCATAAAACCTACCCAATTGACTCCTATTGACTTATAGCTTCGACCGATATTATATATAATTCTTTTATTTTTTCAATTTTTTCTTTTTTGTTCCCTCTACTACACACAAATTTCCGTTTCCTTTACTCTCTCCCTTTCCTTATTAATTGCATGCATACTTCTACTTGCAGCTCCCCTGCTGTTACAACAACAACAACAACAAACAAGCGTGGACAGGAACACTGATCCGAGGGTGCAACGTGTCAATCATGTTCAGCAGAGTCCAGTGGGAACTCTTCGGGACTACGATGTTGAAGCAGAGAACGAGGTGCCAGATACTGTAGAGGACGATACGAACGACGTTCATAATGTGGCCTTAATTTTTTATGCTTTCATGGATCAGTCGAACCGTAGGTGAAGCAAATAAGGAAATAAAGTTACTGGTGTCCAAAAATTATATTAAGCCCCTTGGGGAACTAAGGGGAATCTCCCAGTATCAACCCCATTCCTTTTTAAGTCCATTCATCGAAATAGCAAGGTGCTTAACAAATGTAAAGTAAATATTTTCGGTATTAATACCGTTTTCTTGATTCTACCAAACTTTTCAATGTTCGATGGCTTAATTGGCCTCGATTTATTATATAGAGTTAATACGGGTATAGACCTCAAACAAGGCATACTCTCTTATGATTCGGGAAGAGAAAAATTTTTAAATTGCCAGGACGTCATCTGAGTTAATGCGGGTATAGACCTCAAACAAGGCATACTCTCATATGATTGGGAAGAGAAAAATTAAAATTTTTAATTTGCCAGGACGTCACCTTCTTGAGGTTACAGTTAGAAACTGTACCAGGTGAGGTAATGGAAAATTTCAAGTGAACACTTCCATATAGTACAAATATTAAGGCTACTATTCGTACGAAAGACGAGGAACCAGTGTCTTTAAAATATTATCCCTAACCAATGGGAGTAGCGGACTTTGTTAATAACGAGATTAGAGATCTTTTAACAAATAAAATAATATAGCCATCAAGATCACCTTATAATAACCCCATCTGGGTAGTGGATAAGAAAGGTTGAGACAAATTTGGTATTAAAAAAAAAGACTTGTAATTGATTTTAGGAAACTGAATTCTAAAACGATTAACGACAAATATCCGATACCCAACTTAACAATTATACTATCCAACCTGGGGGAGGCGAATTATTTTGAAATCTGGGTTTCATCAAATTGAACTCTCAAAAAAGGATAGAGAGAAAACTGCGTTCTTGGTAAATAATGGGAAGTATGAAATCTGCAGGCTGCCGTTCAGGTTGAAGAATGCACCGATCATTTTTCAAAGAGCTATTGACGACATCTAACGCGAAAAAATCGGCAAATTTTGCCATGTTTACGTGGACGACGTCATTATTTTTTCTAAAACGGCTGGACAACATGTGAAGGACATTGAGTGGGTATTGAGACAACTTTATGAGGCAAACATGAGAGTTTCCGTCGAAAAATCTAATTTCTTCAAAACAAACGTGGAATACCTGGGATTTAATATTTTCAGGGGGGGCATAACAGCCTGCCCGGACAAAATAAATGCTATAAAAAATTTTTCATTGCTTACTTCTCTTTTTTCGGTCAGATCATTTTTGGGTTTGGCTAGCTATTATAGATATTTTATAAAGGGATTTGCCAGCATAGCGAAACCGTTAACTGATATTCTAAAAGGACAACACGGCTGGTCAGCGCGACTCAGTCAAAGAAAATAAAAGTCGTTTTGAACGAAAGGCAATTGCAGGTCTTTGAGACCCTAGGAAGTATACTTGTTTCAGAGGATGTGTTACATCCTAACTTCAAGAAACCCTTTGACCTAACAACTGATGCTTCTTCTAAGGGGTTAGAAGTTGAATTACCATAACAAGGTAGACCGATAATTATGATTTCCAGGGAAACGAACAAACGAAAGGGAGTTGTTAGCCATAGTTTGGGCTTTAAAGCACCTTAGGAACTATCTACACGGTGTAAGAAACATAAACATATTTACTCTCACTGTTAAGAATTCTTCGCCTTCCATAGCGCCATCTAACGTTTAACTATCAGCTGGGCTACAAAGTAAAAAAAAGCACCACTGTGTGCGTGGGTTGCTGTTGTGCACCAAAAATGCAACGTGATCACATTTTAGTATTTAAGAATCGCAATAAATGAATAAAAAGCGATTGGACTATTACGAGTTCCTTTTTTAATACTCACATTCTAACATTCGCGGTGTCGGATAAAAATCCTAACGCCAAGTTGAAGCGCTGGAAGGCATTCATAGATGGTCACAATGCTAAAGTGTTTTATAATCCTGGGAAAGAAAATATGACCAGACAACCAGTAAATGCTCTGTAGGACGATATGAACTCTGGCAACGCCACAATTCATAGCGAAGAGTCTTTGTCCTATACGATCGAAAAAGTGGAAAAATCTGTGAATTGCTTCCGTAATCAAATCCTAAAATAAGAGGATATCCCGACAAAACACATAATTACCCTGTTTGGAAAAAAAGTGAGGCATGTAATATCCTTTACCGATAGATCAACGCTGCTCGACTAACTTCAGGAAGTAATCAATATTGAGGTTGTAAATGCAATACATTGCAGTCTACCTATTCTGGCATTTATACAACACAGACTTATTGAGCTTTATCCAACGGTAAAGTTCCGGTACTCGGAAAAAATTGTTCAGGATGTCTGCAACGAGGATGACCAAATGGAAATAGTGCTCGCGGAAAATAACCGGGCACATCGGGCCGCACAGGAAATTGTTAAACAAATTCTTAATGATTATTTTTTCCCAAAAATGGAGAAGAAAGCACATGAGAAAGCGAAGAATTGCGGAATTTGCGCAAAATCCAATTATGACAGGCATGTAAAACAACATGAGATATCAAAAACCCCAATCGCTTCATATTTGGGAGAGATTCTACAGATCGATATTTATTCAACTGACCCTAAGTATTTTCTCACATGTATTGACAAGTATTCGAAATTCGCAGTAACGCAACAACTAGAGTCACGAACAATTTCTGACATAAAACCACAATTGCTCCAATTTCTAAATATATTGACAAATACGAAGGTTGCTTATTGGGACAATGAAAATTCCCTGAATTCACACACCGTAATTTCCACTCTTGCCAAAAACTTCGGCATACGCTAGGGAAAATAACTAGATGCTTGCAATTGGAGAGAAGTATTGACGACACCATTGACCTTGTCCTGTTAGCAACAGTAGAATACAATAGAACTATCCACTTTGTGACGAACAAAAAACCCATCGATTTTTTCCAGAAGAATCAAGTGATATCCCAGATAGGATACAGAGAACTCAGGAAAAAGAATTGCAAACGCATAACAGGGACAGAAGAATTCGAACATTTAACGTAGGGGATAAAGTTCTCGACAAAGCAAATAGAAGGCAGGGTTACAAGCACACCCCGCTTTATGTAGAGCAAAGAGCAAAAATGGAAAAGGGAGGGTGGTTCACAAGGACAATCTGAAATAAAACGAACGGTCTTGTCAAGATTCTCTTAACAGGATATAAAGCAGTCATTTTTGAATTGCAGAATTGTTTCCTTAATGAAAAATGTAATGGTCACTCTTAACTTAATGTCAATTCTTTTTTTTTTTACTCCAAATAATAACATTATCAATAATTATCTTTCATTTTATACGCTTTGAGTATTTTTTTTAGATATTGTATTTGTATTTAAAATTTTTTATTCATCATTTTACAATCGGTAAATGAATTATGTAAACCTTAGTATCTTCTTCTGTTTGCCTACTTTTCCTAAAGTATAGTTTGTATTTTTATAGAATATTTCGTATTTAATTTAGTCTATCAAAAATATATTGAAGAAACACAACACAGTCCTTAAACCAAGAGGTCGCCTTATGGTTTGACCATCATTGAGGCTTAGGACGTCCCCACCATAGAGAGGGAAGAGTTATCACAAAAGGGTCTGCCTGCCATATGTGACATCCCACTCGCACATGGTAGTGCTAGTTATCACAAAAGGGTCTGTCTGCCATATGTGACATCCCACTCGCACATTGTTGATAGATTGTTGGTTTTACTAGTACTAGAATATCGACGCGGCTGATCGTGATTGGCTAAGATGAGATGTGTTGGTTAAGCGGCCGGCTTGGGTTAGGAATGTGTTGGTGAAAATGATCGGTTAAGATGAGTTTGTCGACGTGGCAAATCAATCTTGTTTCCGAGGTAGCACAGGGCGCACGCAAGTATTAGAATAAAGGAAATTTGTTAATTTGTATATACATTACATTCTTATTTATTTATTTATTCAAATATGTATGACAACTTACTGTCAACAAAAAAATACAAGTTTTCAAAATACAATAAGGAATATCTCAATAAAATTTTAAACTAATAAATTAAATTATAAAATATATCCGTCTCTAACCCGGTGGGAGAATTTTATTTGCTAAGTAGCTAGCTATGCCCCTCCTCCACGAAGGACAACCACCTTGACGCGGTGTGGAGGCTTGCACTTCAATGACTCAACTAACTACATGTCAGAAAGGTAGCTTGAGGAGTGGTAACCAAGATTTGTCCGACACCCCCGCCCCTCCTATCCCTGGCGCATTGCGTGTCTCCTCTCAAGGGGAGTTCTTGCGCCTGCGCCAAATCCTGGCACGATACCTTTTTCTACACACGGACTACGCATACCTCACTGTTTTCTGACTCTGTTTGTCCCTATGCTGGTAGGCTGTGGCCTTTAGACCTATTAACACCGGGGTGAAACCTTGTGCGAACGGCTCTGGTCTAAAGCCACAACCTGTCTCCGTTCCGTTAAAACCGTGGCTCCGTCACTCCAGTTAGCACTGAGTATACGACCCCATGCACAGATAACCATGGGACCTTTTTTTCAGTGAATACACTTTCGGGTCGGGATAGCGGCTGGAACCCAACAGTATGAATTTATCTCAATCCTCTCTAAAAAATGAGAAGGCCCATCCGAAAGGGGAACCTGCTCGCCTGGTACGGCAAAAGTCGATCAGTGGCGCTACGCCAAAATTGTTCGGTAGATCCACCTCCAAACCTCAGGTGCATGCGAGCATTGGCACAAAGCCATGCTCGTCTTCGGTCACCTCACACACCTCTAAGGTCGGTGCAACACAGTTAGTGGGCCCATCCTCATCTACAGGGACTGTAACAGCTACCCCCTCACCAACCGCTCTATAGACATTGCCCAAAGCAAATCTAAAGATTCGGGCTCAAGCCTTCCGGCTGCCTCTGATGTCCGTCCGCACATTAATGCGTCCATTTGGACCAGAAGATCTGCACACAAAATCCTAAGCAGACTTCAAGCTGTCGACCCTACCAAGCTCTACGAGCAGGATAGGGCAGCTCTCGCGTGGGCCCAACAAAATGTGGAGGCTCGCCCAACCCCTTCACTTGCTACTCAGAAACGACAAAGGTCGACTGAACAGACAATCCGTACCACCGGATGCCAAGAAACCCAGAATTATGGCACCTCGTCCCACCAGACGTTTTAACGAGGACAGCCTCATCTGGACAGTGATTGACGGGAGTAATGCAGATGGCACTATCTCCCCAGAAAACTGGGGACTGGTTGAAGCTGTGCTCCTCAAGGTCTACAGAGACATCATGGACTTCAATCCAGGTCCCTCATCCAAACGTCGGGATGCCGGCTGGCACCAGGGGCATGTTAAGCTAGTGGCCTACTCAGATCAAAGCTCAGCGGATCTCTATATGCAACCCATTGGTAAGCTAGGAGAGCTATGGCCAACCGCCCACGCTCTAGAACTTGGATTCCTTCTGAATCCTCCTCACCAAAGGACATCCTCGAGTTGCTGAGGATGAGTAATAGCGAGATGCCTACTCATGACTGGAAGGAATCCAAGGTTGGTGAACCTAAGGGTCGGCTCCGCGAGGCGCTCATCGTGATAAATGAGGAGTCGGTCGCACCATTCACCACATCTAAAGGGGAGATCAACTCCAGTTTCGGGTCGTTCACCCTTAAAGTGTACAAAAGCGACGAGCTGCGTACCAAGCCAAAGGTCCAAATAGTCGAGCCTCAAGCTAATGCTGCGGCTGACCTGGTACCTCCGAACAAGTCGGGCAATACGGAATCTGACGACTCAGTTAGTGTTATATCGACCTCTGAGCTCTTCAATGATTTCTTTGGCTAAATGGACTTAAGTGCGTTGGAGTCTCCTCTTCTCTTACATTCCCAGCATGTGGCGTGTAACCCGTGTAGTCTTTATTCCCATAGCAGGGAAAGTATCACACATCAAACCCAATGATTATAGGCCCAGTAGTCTTTCCTCCTTCCTTCTCAAAACATTTGAAAGAGTTATCGATGTCCATATTAGGACCACCATCCATCAGAACTTTCTATCAATTTCACAGCATGCCTACACTAAGGGCAAGTCTGTGGAAACTGCGCTACACTCTCTTATTGAGTAGTGGAAAATCACTATCCCATCAGGAATTTACGTTGTCCGTGTTCCTCGATATCGAAGGTACATTTAACAACGTATGTCCTAACGCGGTAGTCTCAACTTTGTCCGGTCAAAACCTGGAATCAAATATCATTACTCTTATTGAACGATTGTTAAAATCTCGTTCCATTATTGCTTCTCTTGGCAATGTCAACATTACGAGAGCCGTACACAGAGGTACGCCGCAAGGTGGCGTACTCTATCCTCTCATCTGGAACTTGGCAGTTAACTCCCTGCTAAGTAAATTGGATCGAACCGGATGCCAAGTTATAGCTTATGCCGACTACATTGCTATTGCGGTGTCTGGCAAGTTTCCTTCCACTCTAACAGAGAGATTAATTGTTTCAGAATGGTGTAGAGACTTTGGTCTCTCAGTTAACCCTTCGAAAACTGATACCATTCATTTCACAAGGAAGTAAATAATTCCCGACTTAACCACACAAAACTGTCTCAAGGCAGTCAACCAAAAACCTCTCGACAAAGTCAGGAGAACGGCAGCAATTATGATAACAGGGGCCCTTCGAACCACTTCCACCAAAGCGCTGTTTGCAATCCAGTAACAGTATGCCAAATGTTCTGCCATTAGACTTAGCACCATACAGGACCATGCAAGCATTCTGGGACGCGGTCCATCTGCCCCTGTGGTAGTCAACTATGTATGCCCCCACACCTTACTTCAACCGGAAATTCTCCACCCACATTCCCAGTAGTGAAGATTGGCTGGACGGTAAGGTTCTAAAACCTAATTCCATTGACATCTACACAGATGGCTCCAAATTGGAGAAGAAAGTCGGTTGCGGCATCTTCTCAAACAACCCATACTTGTCTGACCATTGCAGCGTCTTTCAAGCAGAAGGAATGGCAATACTATTGGCCTTCCGGTGGCTTCTGGATAACGATGCTCCGAGGTCCCACATTAATATATATACAGATAGCCAAGCGGCAATAAAGTCCCTCTCGGGTGTATATATTACATCCAAGCTGGTTGCGGACTGCCTTTGGTCCCTAGACACTCTAGCCTATCGTGCACCCATACAACTATGTTGGGTACCTGGAAATAGAGACATTGTGGGCAACTGTGAAGCTGACGAACTAGCAAAAGAAGGGACGTCCCGTGTAAATGTAACGTCTTCTGCTGCAATTCCGTTAGCTATAGTGAAAGACATTGTTAGGAAAGTCTACCAAAAAGCTAATGCTCTCTGGGTAGAAGAAGACACTTGCAGCATAGGTAAGCAAACCTGGTCTAACATGAACAGGAAAACGAACCAGCCAGCTGCTCAATCTCTGCCGAACCTCAATTAGCAAGACCATAAATGAAATAACGGGTCATCATAGGCAAATATGCTGGAAGACTTGGTTTTCCGCATAACGACTATTGCCGTAGCTGCGGCTCAGAAGAAGAGGAGTAGACGGTGTCCATAGCTCGCCAGAAGAAGACAGAACCACTTAGGCTCTATGTTCCTCTCCAGCTTAACCGAACTATCACTCCTACCAATCAAGAACATAGCTAGGTTCATTTCAAAATCCAAATGGTTCTCCGCATCGGGCTAAGGGGTGTCGTGTCAACACTTTGCTGGTATCACAATTGGCCATAATGTTTTTTGCGCCTAAGTGAGCCTCTCGTCTGAGGGCTGCCAGGTTAACCCTCACCTAGCTATGCCCCTACTTATAGCCATGTGTGGTCAGAGACAGTCATCCAAAATTGTAATGGCCAAGTTCAATCACGGTGGATGGAGAAGCGTAGGTAATCCAGAACCAGAGCATTGATAGCGTTTGGCGAAATCTCAGGAGAAAGAATGTGATATAGTTTGTTATAATTTAAACATAATACACGAAATGGATCGTATGAGGCAAATTAGTTGTGTACATACTAAGAATAAGAGTGGTGAAATTTCTAGTGGAACGACTAGGGACACAAAAACTAAGTTGACTCAAAAGCAACGGCGAATCAACAATACCAGTAATAAGTTTATGAAGAAAGCTTATACCTAGAGAAATTCGGAGATTACTTAACGAATAAGCCTGCTGGAGTATGAAGGCAAACGAACACTAGGGTTCCAATTTAAGCCACGAAGTGCAAAAAGAAGGAATTGCTTCTGTACTGACTCAATACGGTCTTCATGTATTCTGCATTGAGGGACCCAAACGCAAGAACAGAATTTGAGTACTGGGCGGACAAGGGAGATGAAAAGAAGCTTGGTAGTGAAGGGATCATTAAATTCTTTAAACCATATTTTAATAAATCCAAAAATACTTTTAGCTTTATTAATAGTTGAAGAAATGTGATGGTGTTTAGTGTCAAAAATTACTCCGAGGTCACTAAAGGTGAAGACGCGAAGATTACATAAACACCAAGAATGCAGTGAAGTTAGATCCTCATGCAATCTGACTTGCGAAAATGAAAGGCAAAGTTTGACATCATCAGCATACATCAAAACACGAGAGTAATTCATGGTAAGAGAAAGATCATTTATAAAAAGGATAAACATTAATGGGCCAAGATGGCTTCCCTGAGGAACACCAGAAGTCACATAAGCTAGGCAGGAAAGAGTGGATTTAAATAACACTCCGCAATACCAAGATCACTGTGGGCTTGTTCATCAGCTAGATACAACGATGAGGGAAATGGAGAAGTCTTGCGCTTTGAGTTAACAAAGTTATAAAACTGCTTAAGGTTACGCGAAAATTTCAGTCTACAATGTGAGAGGTAGTTATTATAACATATGTTAGTTAGGGAAAGGAAATTAGCCCGGGCTACACAAAAGTTAGCAAACGCAATAGAAGAGCCAGTTCTCTTAATTTTTTTATATAACCTCGACTTAATGTTCTTTAAGTTAGACAGTCTTCTAATATACCAAGGTGGCTTATAAGATACTCTCAAATCAACTATATAGGGGACATTGGCAAAGAATGTATTGTATACCGTTTCATAAAAAAAATTAATAGCAGTAGACATATCGCTGCAGTTAAATAAGAAAGACCAATCTGTTCCGAGAAAGATTGCATTTAGTTGAGCAAAGTTAACTTTACGAAAACAAAACCGACGCTTGCATATAGAAGTAGAGGCAGATGCTGGACATGTTATTTCCAATGTTGGATGATATCTTAAGGAAAAAATAATGGTTGGGATCTAGACACAGAAATACCAGCGAAATCGTTACGAAACACTAGATCTATTCAAAAAATTGACTACAGAGTTCATTTGAAACAAACATGCTGCACAAGAAATCATGATGTGCTGAAGGAACTAGATAATTCGATGTACTGGAAAAGGACCAAGAAATCAATGGAAGATTAAAATCGCCTAGCACGATAAAAGAGTCATGGTCTCGAAGAATGTTATTAACTGAATTAATACCACTGGCATGACTCAAATAAATTTTCGAAATGGAATTATGCGGAATATAAGAACATGATATAAAGATAGATTCATGTGGCAAAAATAACTTCACACAAATAAACTCAATGTTATCTGGAAAGTTCAGATCTATTAATTCCGATCGTAAGTGTGATATAACAGCGATGAGTAAACCACCACCACGGCGATTACGGCGATATATTCTATATGTAACAAAATTTGAACAGAAAATTTCATTTCTAAGAATATCAGAGATGAGCCATGTCTCTGAAAACGCAATAACATCAGCTTCAAAAGAGAAACTATCCCTCTACAAAACGACAAGTTTAGAAAGAAGACCTCTAAAATTCTGATAGTGAATAGAAAGATTTTCAGAAGGGGAAATTAGTTTTTTGAAATTGTATTCGATGGTGAAGAAAAACAAGTAGAGGCCACACTAACATTCGGACGAAGATATTTACTCCGAGGTTTAAATTCATGAGCAACGGCGTGCACAAGCCAAAATTTTGCATCACAAACAATATTAAAAATATTGTCAGGGACACTTAATTTAAAGGACGCAATATCACGTGGGTTAGAAAAATTAAATTTCTGAACAGTGACCTTTACTTCTAACTTGTCTTCTATATAAGAAACAATAACAATGACAGGTTGTGTTATCTGCCACCCTAGAAATGAAGACTTGTCGCCGTGGATCAACAAAAGAAAGAACAGGAGGGAATTTAGAAGCTACAAGTGAATTTGCACAAGTTAAATTAGATATAGGCATGGAAGCAGGGGTAGTGTTGTGTGCCGGTGGAGGTACTGAGATGGATGAGGCAGAGGACAAAGAATCACTATTTGAAAAATGAAGTGGAGAATCAGGAAATGCAAGGGATGGCACAGAGGGCAATGGTAATTGTAGATTAGGAGTGGTATTAGGGACAAGTAAAGTATTAGTAGTTCCAGGTGAGTTTGTAGGCATGGACATAGAGTGAACAGAAGGATATAAAAATGAATCACTATTGGGCATAGGACATGATGGAAGGAAAGGCAAAGGAACATCAAAATCATAATTCCCAAGAAGATCCGATGAACTTTCAAAAGCATTCGACAATTGAGAAGTAAAATTTTTTAGTTTTAAAAATTGGTTACGCACCCGCCGGTGAATACCTGAAAAATCTGATTGTCGTTTATAACAGTCTGGACATAACCATCTAGTACCACCAAAGGCAGACTTATTACCATAAAGCCAGTCATGGTCCCGCCCGGACAACCCAGCACATTTAAATGGGGAATTTTATTGCACATCCAACCATATTTCCTCATAAAGAAATTCACAAATACACTTGGACTTCGCCAAATGGGAAAACCCGTAACCAAATTGACCACATTTGCGTCAGTCGGAAATGGAGAGGTTCGCTACGTGATGTCAGGAATAGACGGGGAGCTGATATTGACAGCGATCACGAACTCATCACTGGCGACATCAAGATCAAGCTGAAAGGCAGCAAGAAACTTGACGCGCAATGCAGACATAAGCGCTTCAATGTTCACTTGCAACGTAACAACTACACCAGGCAGATAACGAGTGAAAAACTTGGCACAGCCAAGCCCGTCCACGAAAACCCATGGATCTCTGACCACACTTGGGGCATCATTCAGCACAGAAATGAACTGAAAAAACAGCTTATCAACAACAAACACTCACAACTCACTGCGCCCGTCTTACAAGGAGGTAGCCAAACTGGTTAAGAGATCAGACAGAAAAGACAAGAGACGATTCATGGAAAATATCGCTAGTGATGCGGAGGCAGCAGCAGGTGCTAACAACATGCGACAGTTGTTTCGACTAGTTGGTAGCCTAACCAACCAACAAACCAACAGAAACCTGCCAGTAAGAGACCAAGGAGGCACCTTACTAACGAATAACGAAGAACAAATTCGGAGATGGAAAGAACACTTCGAAGCAATCAGCAACACCACGCCATATGAGAATGAGGATACCAGCTGCCAATTTGACAACACCAGAGTCAACAACATAATACCAACTACATGCCCAAGCACAAAGGAAATAAGAAACGCAATAAAGAAGCTAAAACTTAAAAAATCTGCAGGTATCGACGGCATACAGCCTGAATTACTGATAGCTGACCCACAAACATCAGCCGAAATACTGCATCCATACATCTCTGCAGTCTGGGTCAACGAAAGATTACCCTCCTCATGGACGAAGGGTATCATTGAGAAGCTTCCAAAAAAGGGTGATTTGAGCGACTGTGAAAACTGGAGAGGAATAATACTACTCAATACAATCTACAAAATTCTAGACACACTTATTCAGAGTAGGCTCCAGTGCGTCGAGAACACTCTAAGGGACGAACAGGCTGGATTCCGTCCAAACCGCAGTTTTCTTGATCAAGCAAACACTCCTCGTGCCATCGTCGAGCAATCGATTGAATGGCGCTCTCCGTTGTACATGTTGTTTGTTGACTTCAAGAAAGTTTTCGACACGCTCAAACGCAACTCCATCTGGCTGGCTTTGAGTAGGAACGGAGTCCCCCCAAAAATAATCCGCCTCACAATAGCCATGTACAAAAATTCTGAAATGACGGTTCTGCACAATGGCAACATCAGCGATCCATTCACCACCATCGCTGGAGTACGACAAGGTTGCCCTCTCCCCGCTGCTTTTCGCCATCGTGCTGGATGACGTCATGAATAGCCTCACCCAACATAAGAAAACTGGCATTATGTGGTCCCTCTCACGACATCTGGAGGACCTGGACTTTGCAGATGACATTTGTCTCCTCTCTCACAAATTCTCCGACATGCAAGCGAAGGCGAACAATTTAGTCGCGCTAGCACGCACCGTCGGTTTGGAGATAAACATTGCAAAGACCAAAGCCATGAGACTCAATCAGTCAAACACAAGCCACATAATGATAGACGGTTGTGCGATCGAGTTCGTTGAGAACTTCTGCTACCTCGGTTGCACCATATCTACAGTCGGAGGAGTTGAAGCGGACGTCAACTGCAGATTGAGCAAGGCAAAATCAGCATTTGGACGAATCAAATCAGTATGGGCAAATACTCAAATTTTTAGACGCACGAAATTACGAATATTCTCCGCATGTGTGAAATCAACGCTCCATTACGCAGAGATTGCAAGCTTTCATAAATAAGTGTTTGAGGATCATTTGTAGAGTATTCTGGCCGACATCTAATTTAAACGAGGCGCTATGGCGTCTAACAAATGATCAACCGACACTATACCAGATTAAGCGCAGGAAGTGGAGCTGGATTGGGCACACATTGAGAAAGAAACCCGAAAGCATCACACGAATGGCGCTTGAGTGGAACCCGCAAGGGAGCAGAAGCCGCGGATGACCCAAGAACACCGGGAGTTAGCCGATGCAAACATCTCATGGGAAGAAGCAAAAATAACAGCCCAAAAAAATCGTGTTCGATGGAGATGCCTTGTGGAGGCCCTATGCTACAATTAGGAGTGATAATAGGAGGAAAAAAAATATAATAACAAAAATTACACATCCAACATGTGACAGCACGATTTTTGTCAGTATCAAAACAATCTTTTTTAAAACATAAGCATTTGCAGCACAGCATAATTGAAAATACAGAAATTTAGAATAGTAAAAACAAATTTCCTTCTGGGGTATAAAAATAAAAAAAACGCGATAAATTCCAGAGAAAAACACAAAAACAAAACACAATCATCAAAAAAACATATGTAATTAAAAAAATTTGCTAATTAACTTTTGTGCACAACTAAAATAAGCAAAACACAATCAAAATAAATATTACCTTTTTTTTTACTTGCAACAGTCGTTAGACGACAACCAGCAAATTTTATCGTAAAATGTAAGTCACATTAAGGTTTGGATGAGTGCGGGAAACGGAATGGGAGATTTAGTAAGTTCAATGACAGGTGGATGATAAATATTACTTGAATTTAAGTATTAAGAAATTAAAAGTATAGATGATAAATCACTTATATCACAGAGTGAAAATAAGACACGTCAAGCTCTCAAGAGTTCTGACTGACAAGTTTTACGCTTACTTACTATTCTTACTCCTACACTTACTACCACATTATAAACAAAAAATTGTACGTGCAGCGTCGTACACGTAAAGGTGGAGATACGTTTTCTTGGAAATCAGCTTTTGCTGCGTCCGTGCGTCAAAAAGAAAAGTTGAAATGTATGAAATCGTATGGACCGAGTTACATAGCTTGCTCGCGAACGCAGCAACGTAAAAAGTTGAACAACTTCAACTTCAACAGAAAACAGTGTTGGTGAATGCGAAAAGAACTGGTTTGTGAACCACAAAACAGCTGTTTGTGAACCAAAAGAACTGCTTGATCGCGTGGTAAATTTCTCTTGGTGAATTGGTGGTGACCATGGTGAATTGGTAAATGGCAATTTCTTTGCAGTATTAATGTTAAATTTGATGGCAGACTTTCCTATCCATTTAAAAAGTTATCACAATTAAATTTATTACATGATAATAAAAATACATTCTTCCTTTTTTTAATAATTTAACTCTTAATACAGTTTTCTTCAATAATTACTTTCTCAAATTTTCAAATTCACAGCTGTTTTTTGTTTACTGAAGTCAATAACGATGAAGTCGTTTGTGTACCTCGACGTCGTTTGTATAGTTTGAAGCTGCATGCTAAGTTTGTCGACAATGCAGGTTATCGTTGAAGTCGTTTGTGTATCTCCACCTTAAGAGAAGTGAAACTTCTTAATAACAGAAAAAGAGAGATTTAGTGTAAGAGAGATAGAGAGGGAGATAATCTCAAAACAATTATAACAATACCTAATTTGCTTACAAAATATTCTGTTGTTTATTCAATCGGACATGTGATAGCAAACAGCGACGTTTTCGATGGTGGGCGTTTTCAGTTTCGTTCCAAAAAAAAACCTAGGTGTGATAAAAAACGCGACGATTTCATTTTTCGAACAATGATGCTGATTGAATATTGATCATTTTACACGTATCGAGTTTATAGCGGAACTTATCGTTGATTTTTCTTTACCTCATTGCATACAAGCCAACTTCCGCCAACGAGTTAATTAAAATTGTTTATTGAACTAATCAATTTCTACGAATTTTTCAAAAAAATTAAAACATCACAGTTTTTTTACCAACAAATTTAGTTAATTTTAATGCAATGTATCAATTAATTGAATTAAAGACGACTAAGAATCTTCGAAAATGTTAACATTTATATGCAAGCAGGTTGGCATATTCAGCATTGGTTGATTTTGCTTATTTCGTCTATTTTACTTCAATGGAAAAGTGATTTGGGTAAAATGCAAATATATGCCTTTGTTTTGAGGAGATGTTATTTTACATCACCTATAAGCTTATGTATATAAGAAATGGAATATGCACGAGACGAACAGTTATGTATTATTTTACTTATTGTATTTATTTATTATGATACAGCTGTGCTTTTTCTGTTATCTATTATAGAGCTTGTTACTTTTGTTGATGTTGTTGCTTTAACGTCTCGATTTGTGCGTGCGATTTGATTTAGGCTTTATGACGAACTGTTTTGAGGTCATTCACCTTTGTCCTATCAGAGTCTGAAGCTGCATTCGACCAGGCGCGTTCGATCGAACGTCAGCCTCAACCCTCTGCTCCCGACATGCTCCCCCCGTTGGAAGCGATGAAGTGGCTCCAACCGAAGTGGTATTAAGGGGCAGAACTGCAAACTTGCCTATGGCCCTTTTGATTAAGCCATTTGCCGTTCGGATAATAGCAACCCGAACGATGCCGTCGTCCCCAGGAAAAACCCTGTCAATATGATCCAGCTGCCACCTGAGTGGAACCAAGTTATCATCTTTAATTAGAACCAATAAGCCTGGTTGCAGGTTTGCAGCCGCCGAGCGCCACTTGCCACGCTCTTGAAGTAGTGACAGATAACTAACGCTCCACTTTCTCCAGAGCATCTGCTGCAGCTGGCAAACAGGTTGCCAATGACTTAGACGATCCATGTTGAAATGCTTTATGTGAGGTTCATCAATTGTAGCGAATGACGAACCACTCAGAAAATGCCCAGGAGTGAGCACTTCTAAATCATCAGGATTCTCTGAAATGGGACAAAGTGGTCGTGAGATTTCACACACAAGTGTACAAAGTTCGTTAAATGACAAAATTAATTTGACAACAACACGATAAAAATGAAATTTGGCTGATTTTACAGCGTCTTCCCATAAGCCACCGAAATGAGGTGAGCGGGGAGGAATACAACACCAGTTTATTAAGCATTCACTGGATATCTTATTAATGTTAGGATGGCTTAAGAATAGCTGCTTCAGTTCCCCTAGCTCATGCCTTGCACCCACAAAGTTCGTAGCGTTGTCCGACCAAACTAAATTAGGCTTGCCTCTTAGGCTAATAAATCTCCTTAATGCAGCTATGAATGATAATGTGGATAAATCCTCCACGACCTACAACCTTATTAGCGAAGCATATGAATGTAGCATTTAATCGATGGCCTGTTCCTTGCTTCCGATTTGTAGTAAAAAAGCCCACAAAAGTCAATCCCAGTTGTCCAAAATGGACGATTTGGCTGAACGCGATCCGCAGGCAATGGAGCCAAAATATGTTCAGCGATCCTTGGCTTTAGTCGAAAACAGCGTATACATTTGTTTACAATATTTGATATAGTCTTGCGACCTCCGATTGGCCAAAATCGTTGTCGCAGAGCAGCAAGAAGACCCTGAGGCCCCGAATGTAAGAATTTGTGAAGAAAAAACATGATGATTGCGCTAGTAACAGGATGATGCTTTGATAATAACAAGTAAGAATTTTGAAGCCGTCCGCCAACCCGCATCAGACCCATCGAGTCAATGATTGGATTGAGCGATAGAAGCTTGCTTTTATATGAAAGCTTTCTTTTGAGTTGAAGTGCTCCGCATTCATCCGCGAAGTGCACTTGCTGAATACATACATACTTGCAAATACGTGCCACTTCTGATTTAATCAACAGAGAGGGAACCTTTAAAACGAGGAACGTCCTTATATTTCAGCAACAAAAACCGGTGAACGTATGCAAAGACCCGCTGCAACTTTCCAAATGAATTTTGAAACTTGCAATAAAAAGACATGTCCATCTGCAATGAAGAAACTAATGCTCTATGGCAACGTTCTGGTAGCTCTACAAGTGCTGGCAAGGTTGCAAGCAAGGTTATATTTCAGCAACTCAAAACGTGCACATCCACGAGATAAAATGTCAGCTGGGTTTAATTGAGAACTCACGTGATGCCATTCCATACCCACAGTACGTTCCTGAATCTGCGAAATCCTGTTAGAAACAAAGATATTAAAATTTGATGGTGAGTCACGTATCCATGCCAGAACTATTGTTGAGTCTGACCAACAATGAAAGGTGCAATCGAATGGTATATTTAAAGAGATATTGGCAACGAGTTCAGAAAGGAAATGATCTGCACAAAGTTCTAGCCTGGGAATTGTTAAAGTTTTTAATGGAGCTACTCTAGACTTAGAGCAAAGCAAGTGTGATGAAAATGTCCCCTGGAACTCAGAACGAATGTACAAAATACAAGCGCCATAAACAGCCATACTTGCATCACAAAATGCATGAATTTGAAACGTAGCATGAGGCATCAAGACGAAATGAGGAAATTTGAGGCTGGTAACGCTTGAGATCTGCAAAGCAATTTACAACCAAGTAGAGTGTAAAGTTTGTGGCAAACTTTCGTCCCAATTTAGCTTTTCCTTCCAAAGAATCTGAAGAAATATCTTTAACCTCGTGACGATAGGAGCTATTAATCCCAAAGGATCATAGAATCAAGTAACGGCAGCTAGAATTGAACGTTTAGTGATCCTTAGTGACCTCAGAATAGGTTTGCGTAAAGTTGAAAAGTAGATTATCCAAAACAGGATCCCAGGATAAACCAAGTGTTTTTATAATGTCTGTTCCATTATGAAATTTGAGAAAATTTTCTCTGTCCGCTTCAGCCTCGCCAGAAAGAGCTGCAGGTTCATTGGAGCACCGTATTGGGAAATATCCTCTCCGCAATACCTCCTTCACCTGACATCGAATTTGAGAAACCTCCTCGATTGTGTCGCCTCCAGTTATTAAGTCATCGACGTAGAAATCCCTGCGTATGATTTTAGCAGCAATCGGAAATTCGCCTTCCTCGTCGTAGGAAAGCTGATGCATGGCTCGAATTGCCAAGAATGCTGCTGGCTTTGTTCCATAAGTGACTGTTTTTAAAGTGCATGTCTTTATTCAGCCTAGACTCGAGGGTCCTAAATCGCCTTAATGCACTACCATATGAATTACCAAGTGCATCAAAATTGATCTTGGTCGGAAGACGAACAGAGTACTGACCAGAGTGTAGACGAGTGAAGCCTTGCTGAAATAATTGCTCAGCAAGTATGTCCTCATCAGATACAGGAGACGAACCACAGCAACTGTCGATTTCCCAAAACCGATTAACAACGTCTGCTAAGTCATTAACATTGACTCTGATATCTGAGCAATCGGCTGAAACTTGCAATGATGTATATTTCCTTCTTTCTTGTGATAGACATCCAGATACCACCCAACCAAGCCTTGTCTTTTGTAAAGTAGGCAAGTGATCAGCAATGCGAATTTGCCCAACACACATAAGCTCGAAGAAAAGTCCAGCACTCAGAAGTAGCTCAATACGTTGAGACTTATAAAACAGTGGATCAGCAAGACTGATATTTTTTGGGATATTCCAATTGGAAGAGTTTAAGTCAGAATGAGGATGATAGTTTGTTATTGTGTTAGTTATAACAGTAGTGAATGAAGCATAATACTTTTTATCCCGAGACTGGGCAAAAACATTCGTAGATTTATCAAACGAAAGATTAGAATCTCCTATACCAAATATGGCAATGCTTGAACAATATGATTTTAATTGCAATTGATTTGCAAAACGAGATGTAATAAAGTTTAATTGCGATGCAGAATCAAGCAACGCACGACAGGGCACAAAAATCCCAGAACGGCTTTTTATTTATATTATAGCAGTAGCAAGCAACACATAGTCGGTTATTTTGGTTTCTGAATCAGTAGGTAGAGAATTGGGCATATTTGCTGAAACAAGTGAAGCAGGCGGTTGAGCATGTGTATCTATTACAGACTGCGTACCATGAGTAGGTGAATTTGCTCCTGAATGAAGCAAAGAGTGATGCTTTGCATGGCAATGCTTACAATGTCCTGATCTGCACTGTTGCAGATCATGTCCTTTGCGAAGAAAATTTAAGCAAAGATGCAGCCTCTTAACTTCCTTGTAACGTGAGTTGATCGATAAACTTAAAAATTGTGGACATTTTGAAATATAATGATCGTTACCGTTGCATAATACACATGAATGACAAGATGAGGTGACAAAAGTACTCTTAAACGAATTTTTTCCCACCTGATGGCTAGATGTTTGTTTTACCATAGCGCTTTCTACATTTTCCATCATCCGACATCGCTTTTCAAGAAACGATGACATGTCCGTCCACTTTGGCAGCTTGTTTATTTGCAGAGACTCTTCCCATTTCTCCATAGTAACTCGATCTAATTTTCCAACGATGAAATGGATTAACAGCCCGTCTGTCAGCTCCGCCGTTGTTGACATTGTGCTTAATGCTCTTAAGTGTGCATTAATCTTGTCGCTTAATTCACGTAGACTGCTTGCTGCCCCTTTCTCCACCATTGGTATGCCAAAAACAGACCGAATGTGTACCAGAAAATTTAACAATTTATTATTAAAATGATTTAACAAAATATCTAACGCCTTATCGTAATTTGATTCCGTTGGCTCAAGAGAGCGTGTTGCATCCAAAGCGACACCATCCAAGCAAGACCGCAAGTGCTGGAACTTCTCCACTTTACACATGTCCTGATTTTTACCAACGACGGTGTTAAACATTGCGTAAAAATCAGGCCAATGAGTATAATCTCCAAAAAACCACGGCAACTGCAATTCAGCCAAACGAGAAGTACGTGCTTGCCCAAGTATTGATATGTTTGGATCATTCATAAATTGATGCAGTCCAGTAGAATGAGCAGATGTGTCCTTTTGACGAAGGTTAAGCTCATGAGTTAGCTTCGATTTAAGCTCACAATAAAGATCTGAGAAAGTGATTCGAGCATCACTCTCAAATTCCTTAAAGACTAGCCTTTCAAGATCTGACTGTGCTGAGTCCAATCTTGAATATATGGATTCCAATCTATCTAAACGAACTGACACATCCACTTCACTCATGCTAGATAATAAGACCGGCGATAAAAAATTGTTCATAGCGCGTAATTCCCGTTCAATCGAAGTAGCCTTGACCTTTCGGAAGTCAAGTTCACTTGGCACCGATGGAGCATTACGCGTCACGGATCGCTCTTACACGAATTGCTCTTGCACGGATTGTTCTTTCTCCATTTTTATAAAAATATGCCCCGCAATGCATAAGTATATAAAATGTAATGTATTTTGAAAATCAGTAAAGCCGATGTATGTATGTAAAGTATGTAATGCGTTTATGTATATAAAGTATGTAAAAAGAAACAGCTAAAACGAAAAAACTGCACACCGCGTATATATGTCTGTACCGAAAGAAACGGTACCTATGTATATGTGTGAAGCTTGCCTTGGCAACGATATGCACAAGACACGAAACCAAAAATGAAATAATTATTGCACTATAGAATAATTATTAAATTTTGCACTACGTGCATTGCGCGTGGTTCTTTGGTAAATTGTAGACACGATAGCTATCCAAGAGTTAGAAGTCACAATGATTTTAAACTTAAAGAAAACACTGAGTTCACTAAAGTGCCACTTTGTTTATGATTAGTAGTTCACCTTTTATTATTATGCACTTTAAGTTTACGTGTACCGAACAACAACAACAATAGCTCACTATAATTGTGAACAATATCACGTCGGGGTCACCAAATGTTTTGAGGAGATGTTATTTTACATCACCTATAAGCTTATGTATATAAGAAATGGAATATGCACGAGACGAACAGTTATGTATTATTTTACTTATTGTATTTATTTATTATGATACAGCTGTGCTTTTTCTGTTATCTATTATACAGCTTGTTACTTTTGTTGATGTTGTTACTTTAACGTCTCGATTTGTGCGTGCGATTTGATTTAGGCTTTATGACGAACTGTTTTGAGGTCATTCACCTTTGTCCTATCAGAGTCTGAAGCTGCATTCGACCAGGCGCGTTCGATCGAACGTCAGCCTCAACCCTCTGCTCCCGACAGCCTTAAAACAACTAAAATGTTGAATTTTTTAAATGCAGTTTAGCGTGCAAAATAATATATTACAGTTCATAGTAATTTTTTACCTTACATATCTTGAGATAAGAAATAATTTAACCAAATCGCCTGAAAAAAATTAGGCGATTTCAAAAACGTCAAAACTTTCATCACACCGTGAAATGGAATTGGGTTGGAAATGAGACGAAAGCGGTTTCAGCACACACCGAAATATAATAATATAAGTGTTGTTTGTGCTTCAATTGGTAATACTGATATTAATGGCTTGTGGTAACTAAAATATGTGATTTACGTAATTGATTTGTGTGTACATACAATATAACGAAAACAAAACAAATAAGAGCAAAATATACAATAACAACAACACACAATCTCTCTCTCTTGCTCCGCTCTCAGTAACCATCATAATACAGAAAGTAGGTTCAACACGATGCTTTTCTGCGACAGCGCTCTCCCTCGCGATTTTTCTTTGGAGACAAGAGAAGAGAAGTAGCCGAGGGGTGGCGAACCGCAGGTACCGGCCACGTAATTTTCACAGCCGACGATTTTCTTTCTCCTCTTTCATGTATTCGTATTTTTTTCATTTTCGTTTAATGTTCGTAGGGTGAGGATCTGCGGAAGAGTTATATATTTCATTGTTCACTCGAAGGCATTAATATTACCCATAAGTATATGTCGAAGCTTGGGTAGCTTCACGCTTCCCGTCCGTCACGAACGCCCTTTTTCTATACACACTTGTACTTTGTATTCCTTCTTCTTATGTTTCTATGCAGCAAAAGCTCTCACAGCAAAAACATTGCGTCACACTCGGCCGAAGCGATTCTCTAGCTCTCTGACCTCGCTCTCAACTAGTACGATCTACTCATGTGAAACGGTAATCTTCTTGTTTGCTTTACTTTATTATTCTACAAAAATGCTTAATTCTGCTTAGTTAATTCCCTACAATTCTCCGGCATATATTAGGTTGAGGAATAAATACTCGGCGTTTTTCTGTTCACTTGACTTTGAAGTGTCTTGACTTTTAAACAGTTCGTTCCTTCTGCCAATTTTTGTTTCACAGCTGATGAATTTGTTAATCATTGGTACAAATTGTATCGAGATTTATTCGTTCTATATAAAGTTATTAGAAGGACAAAATTAATGAAAATTCGAAAAAAAATCGATACATTTTACAATTTTACTATGATAAGGGGAAGAACGCGGTGAAGACTCTGTTGAAACGGAATGAAATGGAACCTTTTTTTGAAGCGAATTGTAACGGGTGATGAGAAATGGATAACATGCGAGACTTTTGAGAAGAAGCACCACAAACCAAGCAAAACCAGGATTGGCGGCAAAGAAGATGATGCTGTGTGTTTGGTGGGATTGGAAGAGTGTCATCCATCATGAGATACTATCTTATGGCCAAATAATTGGTTCGAATATCTACAACCAACAATTAATGCGATTGAAGCAAGCAGTTGAAAAAGAGGAACGAATTGATCAACAGAAAAGGTGCCGTGTTTCATTACAACAACGATAGACCACACACATCTTTGACGACAATAGAAAGACCTTGCTAGGGAAGTTTTGATGCATCCACCATACAGTCCTGACAGCGCAACGTCAGATTATCATTTGTTCAGTTCTCTGGCATCAAAAGAGGCATGTGAAAATCACTTGTCGCAGTTTTTTAATCAGAAATCCTAGAAATTTTACGCTGATGGAACAATGGTGTTAGCCGAAATGTGGCATAGGTGCTCCACCAAAATGGGCAATACATCATTGAATAAATTTTAATTTTACTATATTAAAAAAAAATTTGAAATTATACTAACAAAGTCCGCGTATATTTTCCTCAACCTAATATACAATATTATAATAATATTGTATTAAGATATTTTTAGGGTTCCGTACCCATAGGGAGCTAACGGGACCCTATTACTAAGCTTACGATGTCCGTAAGAGTGAGTCGGACTCGCACACGGAGGGTTCCGACCATCGTACAAGATTTTTTGCTTGAAATATTAAATTATGTGCATTTTTAAAAGCCTAAAAGTATACTACAATTAACAACTTAAAAGTATACTACACAAAATTGTTAACCAAAGGTTAAATCAAAGAACAATGCTTCTAAAAATGTGTATTTTTAGTATTATTCACACAAGTGAATTACACACTCTGCAAAAATTTCAACTCTCTACCTATTACGGTTTATGAGATAGAGCAGGAGACGGACGGACGGACATATTAAGCTTAGTAATAGGGTCCCGTTAGCTCCCTATAGGTACGGAACCCTAAAAAGAGGATTTATAATACTTTAAGGAATACCTACGCAAGACCACATACCTTCACATAAAAATATATAAAAAAAAATGTGCAAAAATTTGCATGGCGACACACACAAGTCGTGGAAACAAATGCCGGAAACCACAAAGAAGTATCAACGATAAAAAGCGACAGAGAGTCATCTTGTGTAAAATGGGTCAAAGAAACGAGCGAAGAGCGCAATTCTCTTGTGCGTACTCAGTTATTAGTAAATGAGAGGAAAAAACACAAAATTCAAGAAGCAGCAAGGCAGAAACAACGAAACACACTTACTCTCTCTTGCCCCACTTTCAGTGAACATCAGAAATAACATAAATAATAAACAACTGCTTCAAGATACAAAGCATTGCTTAAAACAATTAATTGTTATTAGCCCTTTATTGAGATTTTCTGATTGTTCCGGTGTATTTTCCAAAATTACTCTTAATTTTTGCCAAACGCCGCCTAATAATCACTTCAAAAATACGTACTACAGCGAATTTTTAATTTGTATAGTATAAGCTTTAAAAAATACACTGTTTTACCACGCACCGAGTATATATTTATGTATATTTGTATTATGTATTTATGTATACATATAACGTATGTAGAAAGATACAACTACACCGAAAATCTGCATACCGCTTATGTACTATATGTGTGTACCGAAATTGTATAACCTTTTTTTTTTTTTTTTTTTGGAGGATGTTAAAATCAAAATAAAACATCTAAGAAATATCTCAAAGGTGCCGTCAAACCAGTGGTATATGGGGTGCGATATCGCATTGCGCAATATTGTCTTGTAACTTTGAGAACTGCTGTACTGCTTTCCAGTTTTCTTCAGCGGCAAGCATTTTTGGCATCAGGTTATAACATGTGGGGAAAACTCCTAGTTGGTTAGCCAGCTCGACGCGTTCCACATGGAATCTGCTGTAGTGAAATATCACATGATCTGCACTCTCATCCTCATCGGGGCACCCGGTTGGCTCTCTTCTGCCAGTTTAAAACGGTGTAGGTATGCAAGGAAACCTCCGTGTCCACTCAACACTTGCGTTAAGTAGAAATCTATATCGCCATGTTTTCGATTGACCCATTCATCAACCCTGGGAATTAGTGTATGGGTCCAGCGACCTTTTCACGACTGATCCCACTTATTCTGTCACTCCACTAAGGAGCGTGATCGCTCGGCCTTCTTGTTTTCGAGAGTGGGTTTGTATCCACGTGTGTGGTATAACCTTTTTGTTTCCTCTGCCCGGATAGCAATACGAATTTTGCTCGCTATAATGCAGGTTGCATCATCTGACGCCGTCCTGTATACGCATGCTGTTCTTAGCGCTCTAAGTCTGCTTGCCTGCTGTACTTCTTTCAGTCTCGTTTTCTCTCCTGCCCGAATTGGAGCGGCATACAGTAGTATGGAGTATGGAATAGCTGCCGAATCAGGTATCTCGGTATTATGAAACCTCTAAGCGCCTGTAAAATGTTTGTTCAGTTTGCCGAGTTAAATGCGTTTCTGATATCCAGCGTTATCACCGCGCACTTTTTAATAAGTAACAGAAATGTGGTTAAATTGATTTCAAAACAACAGCAACTTCACTTCCACAAATATACGACCGACCTCAATGTCTGCTCTTCAGCGACTGCCCTCTCTCTTGTCTTTATCCTTTTCACAGCTGTTCACTCTCACTGCGGTTCTCTCTCACTGCTGCTCTCTCTCACTGCTGCTCACTTCCTTACATGTATTCGTTATAATTTATATTTTGGTATGTTCCAGTTATAGGCAATTTACATTGAGCAGAACACGTTGAGTCCTGGCTTAAATTGTCGTTTGGTGTTCTGAACAGCTTTTTTTTTGTTTTGGCTATAACGGTTGATTTTTTAGCAACTCTTTTTTGGCAACACTGTTTTTAACAGCTGGCGCGGTTTACTTGTCTTGTGTTACTGTGAAACACGTTCAGTTTGGTCTATAATTTAACCATGAATCGACTTACAAGCGAACAGCGATTACAAATTATTGAATTTTATTATCAAAATTGGTCAACCTTCTGAGATGGCTATTCGGAATGTTGTGATTAAATTTCGCACCCAATTTACATTATTGGACATTAAACCACCAACACGCATACGCACAGTGCGGACAGATGAAAAAATCGCAGTAGTGTCTGCCAGTGTTACTGATGACCCTGAATTATCGATTCGGCGCCGTTCGCAACAATTGGGCCTCTGTTACTTCTTTTTTTTGCCCAAAATGGAAGAGCTCTACTTGGCTAACATGTGGTTTCAACAAGATGGTGCCACATGTCACACAGCACGCGAAACAATGGCCCAATTGAGAGGCGAGTTCAGTGAGCAGTTTATTTCACGTTTGGGACCGCAACGATTGTCGCACTGGAAGCCAATATTGAACAATTTATTAGTGAGATACCGACCGATATGTTGCAGAGAGTATGCCAAAATTGGACCCAGCGTATGGACTATTTGCAGCGCAGCCGCGGCCAACATTTACATGAAACTATCTTTAAACATTAAATTATATCGACCGTTCTATCGATTCAAATAAAGATTTCATAAATTTTTCTGAATTTTATGTGTTTGTTTTGAAAATCAAATTAGCAAGCTCTTAAAAAATCACCCGTTATATACAAATAGAATGTTGTTGCTAATTGTGATAAATTAAAATGGAAATTGCGAGAAAAATATATGATTGAGAACAATTCGCAGTGTATACAAATAATTTTTGGAGCTTCTTTTTTCATTCCTGCTACTTATTTTATTAATATTGAAAAAAAAAATCTTTGTTTACTGTCGAGAATGACCAAAAAAAAAGGCGGACAGGAACACAAACTTGGCAACACTGCCGAAGAGTGACCAGCATTATAATTGAGTTCTGGCTGAGTTCAAGCAGAATTCAATCAGAAGACAGAGTTCTCAATACTACAACTACAACAAATTTCGTTAATTTTCCCCGTTGTTGTTGTCATCAGAACACAGTGCTCTGCTTGAGTTCTCGAGAACACCGTGTTCTGCTCAATGTAAATTTCCTTTTATGAATTTTTTTTACTAAATTAAAATAATTGCTTTCCAAGAATTGCACTTTGTGCATTTAAAAATTAGGAGTTACAATTATTTCAATTAGTTATTAAGGTCATAGACGTACAACAGCTCTATGTGCTTTTATGAGTCAAAAATTAGGACTAATTTATTAACCTCATTTATAACGTCAAATACCTTAAGGTAGAACTGCATGGCACGCTTTGTGGTATCGCGGGCTTCGGACGCTTTGGTTTCAAAACTTGAAATGTATGAAATCGTATAGAACAAGTAACACTGATTTCGTCAAGAAGCGTCAACTGGCGAAAATATATCAACTTTGGACTTTGTGACTTCGCTTCGGTTTTCCAATGCTGCGAATGCGCAAAGAACAGTTTTGCGAACCGAAAACAGCTGTTTTAGAAACAAAAAACAACAATTTGGTGTTGCGGTGAATAACAAATACCTGTTCTTTGTGAATGGAAAAAAATTATTTGTTGTCATTTCTTTGTTGATATTTTTTAGTGGAGTGAGAAAAATAAAGAACCACAATACTGTAAGTTCCTATAAGAATTAAAAGAAATGATAGAAACATCAATTTACAATAACAATTATATATGAAAGGAAAGCTGTTACATCTTATAACATTAATGGAGAATACCTTTGTAATGTGAAACATGCACCAACGCAGCTCGGCAAGTCCCAAATGTTCTTGAAGTCATTTGCAACCCTTTGCCACTCGCAGCTATTTGGCAATGATATATGAATGGGGCTCAAAGTCTCCCATATTATCGTCGTTGTTTCGATAACAACAAATTTTACAAATTGCAAAAAATAAATAGCTGCGATCACTATTGACCCGCACCGCATGTCATGCCACTAAGCCCGTTAACCTATGGGAGGTGTTAATGCCACACAGTATTTCCGAATGTTATGTTAATTTATACAAAGGATAATACACTATTATTACAGGTCTTATCACTTGCTATTGTTGTTGTTGTACTTTAGACGATTATGCACATGCTTTCAATTATGCTTTATCATGAACTGATATATTGGTTTCCTCTTTGAAATGGTAAGAGCTGAAGCTGCATCCGAACAGGTGTGATTGAACAAGCTTTAGCGTCAAACCTTCTGTTGCAGACAGACATATTTTTACATTAATCAAGTAATCTTTGTCAAACAGCTAAGATAATTATGTCAATATTTAATTTGTGAGACACAAACATCATTCATTTTATCATTTCCGTGCAAAGCCAAGTTTGATGAAATTTTACGGGGAGTAGCAATGTTCGCCGGGTTTTTATATACATATATAACCCGACCCTGCTTCGCACGGGCTGTTTCCTTTCTTAGCATCACTATATTCTCTTTGTTACAGTTTTAGAAAAAACAAAAACAACGAATTACAATTATACTCTCTATCCCACGCTTCCTCCTGTTTCCCTTCTCAACCAACCCAATCTTGTTTCCAAAATTTTTGATACCTTGGTATATATTAGTACTTGTTTTCACGTAGCATCATGCTCAGCAACTCATATCGTTGATTCTTCTTTGGTAACGACTTCGTTGATTTCTCGCAGGATTAGAACGCCAGCAACTTTTTTCACATTCCCCTTTTCATTTCATTACCCGCACACTACACAAGCCAAACGAAATGCACAAACAACGAAAGTCGTGAAAGAAGACAACGAAAAACGTCGGCAGAACTGCTACGACATGCTGGTACAAGCAGTTCGGCTACTTCGTCGGCATCTTCTTCCCCTTGTCAACAAACGAGAGTTGCGAGAGAGAATGCTGTCGCAGACAGGCTACGTGATAATGCTGTCTTGATGTAACTTTCGCAGGAATTTCAAATTTTTTTTTTAAATAAAATAGACTCCGCTGATAATGGAGTTTACTATAGGTGAAGGAATTTTTAAAATCAGACAAGTAGTTTTTGAATTTATCCATTATTGCTATGCCAAAGTTGTAGTACTCTTCACGCCCCTGGACCACCAGTCCAAGGGACTTGAAATTTATAAAGTTGGTGGATATGGGTCAGATACTTATAGTGTCTAAATTCAACTCTATATTACAAAAAACAAAAAAGTTTTTCTAATAAGCTGATTCTCTCTAGTCAAAAACTGGGGGACTAGTTTGCATACATACAGACGGACAGACAGACAGACGGACATCAACTCGTCTCGTCGCACTGATCAAGAATATATATACTTTATGCGGTCTTCGATGTCTCCTTCTGAGTGTTACAAACTTCATGACAAACTTATAATACTATTCACTGCGTGAAGAGTATAAAAACTAACAAATGTTTCCTCTCTATGATATTATATTATAGAAATGTAGATATAGATTAGATTTTTGCACGAATGCGTTTGAAACGGCAGACAAGTCATTTGTTGCGTTGCGAATAAACCAAGTTTCAAGTACTTGGCAAACCAAATAAAATGGAGTTTCCTGCCGGCATTTGGAAATACCAAGTACTTGCTGAGGACAAGCAAATGTTTTATTTCGAATGCTGACCGAATGCGAATGGTCCAAGTTTCAAATGAAATGATCAAATGAGAAACTTTCAGTTATATACTTTGAAATGATGATGACTCACGCGGTAACGACCGTTAGTTGCTTATCAGTTACAATGTGGTTGTTGTTTTTTTCGAGTTTCTTTTTGACCGCGGTCACACACAACCTATCCCTCAGCAGCTTGTGTCGTCGGTTCTTCTTTGGTAACGCCATTCGTCGGTCACACACAGCATGAGCACGCTAGCAACTATTTTCACATTTCTCTTCCAAACACGCTCCGCAAGCCCAACGAAATGAACAAAAAACGAAAGTCGCGAAAGATGACAAAGAAAAACGTCGGCAGAACTGCTACGACATGCTGGTACAAGCAGTTCGGCTACTTCGTCGCTAACTTCTTCCCCTTGTCTACAAACAAGAGTTGCGAAAGAGAATTCTGTCGCAAACAGGCTGTGTGTGACCGCGGTATTTGATGCTCAATGATTCGACGCACCGAAAAAAATCCGACGACCACACATGAATTGTACTCTACTGAAACCAAAAATTAAAAATAAAACAAAGCTGTTGTGCTTTAATAAGCAACATTTTTATTCAGAATTTTTGTTTTTTAAGTTTTCATTTAAAAACATGATTTGGTGAACCATATCGCTATGTAATGCGATTTAAAATAAAATTATATTTACGGTTTTCATCACTTTACTAGACATTAAAAATTTGTAATTTCTAATGACTTTCATATGACATTTATGTACATACAAACGGACATAGCACTTTCAATGTTTGTTAATATTCTGAACAAAGACAAATATTAAAAATCAGTCAAGTGTGAGTCGGACTCGCACACGGAGTTTTTGAATTTATCCATTATTGCTATGCCAAAGTTGTAGTACTCTTCACGCCCCTGGACCACCAGTCCAAGGGACTTGAAATTTATAAAGTTGGTGGATATGGGTCAGATACTTATAGTGTCTAAATTCAACTCTATATTACAAAAAACAAAAAAGTTTTTCTAATAAGCTGATTCTCTCTAGTCAAAAACTGGGGGACTAGTTTGCATACATACAGACGGACAGACAGACAGACGGACATCAACTCGTCTCGTCGCACTGATCAAGAATATATATACTTTATGCGGTCTTCGATGTCTCCTTCTGAGTGTTACAAACTTCATGACAAACTTATAATACTATTCACTGCGTGAAGAGTATAAAAACTAACAAATGTTTCCTCTCTATGATATTATATTATAGAAATGTAGATATAGATTAGATTTTTGCACGAATGCGTTTGAAACGGCAGACAAGTCATTTGTTGCGTTGCGAATAAACCAAGTTTCAAGTACTTGGCAAACCAAATAAAATGGAGTTTCCTGCCGGCATTTGGAAATACCAAGTACTTGCTGAGGACAAGCAAATGTTTTATTTCGAATGCTGACCGAATGCGAATGGTCCAAGTTTCAAATGAAATGATCAAATGAGAAACTTTCAGTTATATACTTTGAAATGATGATGACTCACGCGGTAACGACCGTTAGTTGCTTATCAGTTACAATGTGGTTGTTGTTTTTTTTCGAGTTTCTTTTTGACCGCGGTCACACACAACCTATCCCTCAGCAGCTTGTGTCGTCGGTTCTTCTTTGGTAACGCCATTCGTCGGTCACACACAGCATGAGCACGCTAGCAACTATTTTCACATTTCTCTTCCAAACACGCTCCGCAAGCCCAACGAAATGAACAAAAAACGAAAGTCGCGAAAGATGACAAAGAAAAACGTCGGCAGAACTGCTACGACATGCTGGTACAAGCAGTTCGGCTACTTCGTCGCTAACTTCTTCCCCTTGTCTACAAACAAGAGTTGCGAAAGAGAATTCTGTCGCAAACAGGCTGTGTGTGACCGCGGTATTTGATGCTCAATGATTCGACGCACCGAAAAAAATCCGACGACCACACATGAATTGTACTCTACTGAAACCAAAAATTAAAAATAAAACAAAGCTGTTGTGCTTTAATAAGCAACATTTTTATTCAGAATTTTTGTTTTTTAAGTTTTCATTTAAAAACATGATTTGGTGAACCATATCGCTATGTAATGCGATTTAAAATAAAATTATATTTACGGTTTTCATCACTTTACTAGACATTAAAAATTTGTAATTTCTAATGACTTTCATATGACATTTATGTACATACAAACGGACATAGCACTTTCAATGTTTGTTAATATTCTGAACAAAGACAAATATTAAAAATCAGTCAAGTGTGAGTCGGACTCGCACACGGAGGGTTCCATACCATCGCACAAGATTTAACACAATGTCGCATTGCTTCTTCCGCGAATGTATGGGAAAATAACTTTGCTGCCAATTTGACTTTCTGACGTTCGGGACCCCTAACTTCAATATGACAATAGCAAATCTTATGTGTTATGGAAAGCTGCCCTTCCGTAAATTGCAATAATTTTGTAATAATATCGAAAGACACAAACATCCCATTGATTGTGAAACCATCATCAATAAAGTGATTTCTTTACGGTTTCAATAAATGCGGAACGTCTGCAAAAACATATATATTGCTGCCTTCGAAGTAGAACCTGTTTATTGACGGGATGACCATTATCAACACACACACAGCCACCACCACATGAAGAACAAAAACATTTCCACCTCCACAAACATATATTTAATAACAAACACAGGTATACAAAACATGTACATTTCATTTGCTTTTTAGGGTTCCATACCCATAGGGAGCTAACGGGACCCTATTACTAAGCTTACGATGTCCGTCCGTCTCCTGCTCTATCTCATGAACCGTAATAGGTAGAAAGTTGAAATTTTCAAAGTGTGTGTAATTCACTTGTGTGTAGAACGACAAATTCTAAAAATATACATTCTTAGAAGCATTGTTCTTTAATTAAACCTTTTGTTTAACAATTTATTTTTTTTTTTTAGTACACTTTTAAGCTGTTTACTGTAGTATGCTTTTAGGCTATTAAATATACACATAATTTAATATTTTAAGCAAAAAATCTTGTACGATGGTATGGAACCCTTCGTGAGCGAGTCCGACTCACACTGTTTTTTTTAATTTCCATTTACCTCTTAATATAGCAACTTGAACATAATTATCTGGTTCCAAAGTTGCATCTAATTTAAAATCGTAACGGAAAGCTTTGCGAGTTTTCATCTCCTCAAAACGCAAATCTTTTGGTTACTACTCATTTGTGTGATTTCACTAAATAATTGAAGTGCTGGCTTCAATATTCCCGGAGAAATTTCCATTTTTGAAGCCCATCTTTGCAGCGTTCTAATACCGGGTAGTGGAAATTGATTTCTACGAAGCAGTCTGTAACCTTTGGGGCTAGCAGAATAAAGTGTTATCAACCGTGCGATATCTTCTGGAGCCCAATGAGTGGTCCTGAGGTCTTCCTTCAACATCTTCATTTGCCCAGTTGTGAAAATCTCTTTCAGCCTACAACAACAGGTAAATGACAGAATTTCAGGATTGTTTTGGGTATTTTGAAACAACATTTTTTCTGCTGCAAAAGTGATAGCAAAAATTGCAACAGCCAGGGCTGGCAAAGTTTGAGTAGTTCTGCCAAGTTCTTGGTCATGTCCGCCTCTTTTTTGTTCATTCTTGACATTAAACACCTGATCATTGCACAAACCAATTTAAAGAAAGTTTTAAATTGTTATTTTTTTTCAAATATTAATAAAATAAGTAGCAGGAATGAAAAAGGCAGCTGCAAGAATTCTTTGCATACACTGCGAATTGTTCTCAATCATAAATTTTTCACAAAATGTCCATTTTAATTATCACAATTAGCCACAACGTTCCATTTGTATGTATAATCAAAACAAACAAACGATGTATTGCTTGATAGGTCACAAAATCTGCGCCCCACATAAAACAGCTGATCATTGCACAAACCAATTTAAAGAAAATTTTAAATTGTTATTTTTTTTCAAATATTAATAAAATAAGTAGCAGGAATAAAAAAGGAAGCTGCAAGTATTATTTGCATACACTCCAAATTGTTCTCAATCATGTATTTTTCACACAATTTCCATTTTAATTATCACAATTAGCCATAACGTTCCATTTGTATGTATAATCAAAACAAACAACAGCTGTTCGTGATACTAAATACCACTGTAAACCACAAAACCGAATCTTCGTTTTTCGAGCCACTGTAAAGCCACTATAAGGACAAAGTTCAATTTGAACATTGAGTTTGCTAACGCAACATGACTTCAGTCTTCCAAGAGCAGCAACTAAAGTTGATGACGACGGAGCTTCTGCCGTTAAGGGACCTAGGAATGAATTGCATCAAGCTAACGGTGAACCATCTATGAGCTCCTAGATTTCACAGTCAACGCAAAGTGTTAACTCAAATCTGACAGGCATAATGGAAAACAGCAGTGACAATGAGGAGGAAGATAAAAATGACACCACAGAGAACCTCATTATATGGAACTCATTGATAAATGAGTATAATACCCTAAACCGGCTTTCAGTAAATGAAGACCATTTAATATGGTGGAAATATAATAAACAAATTTCAAGCTTTTTTCCGTCGTACGTGCTGTTGTTTGTGAAATGTAATTTGCCTTTTATTAATTTTGATTACCAATAGTGTAGTATATGAGTATAGTTTGTAGTATGAAAGTGTTGTGACGAATTTGTTGCTATCGTTCATCAAAGATGAGCCAATGGTTGGCTCTGGGGGGACTTGATTCCAGTCGCCTTATTGTACCTCAGTGTACAGAATTGGCGTTGTTTGGTAATGAGTTGCCGCTTTACAAAGTACGCTCTTTTTAAGTCTGTTGTTGCCAAATCAAATAGGTGAACACGTTTATTCTATGTGCACAAGTTTATTTTAATAACACAGAGGTAAAGCATACAATTGAATGGTGTAATAAAAAGAAGAAACACCGCTTTGAATATTGCTATGGAAACCAAATTAAGTAATTAACCAGAAGAAGAGATGAGTTGTGCGTCCTTGTTGAGAAAAGCGCAATTTCTTTCTGAAGAAAAAAAGATAGTTTCAATGTAGACGTTTCCAAATGGCTACTCATCTCGCCTGGATGAAAATTCCCATCATGTCGTCACGAAGATCTGGTTTGTTGTTGGCTGGATGATTTTCGTCTATTGTGTACATTCATCTTCTTGTTGTTTTATCGATCGCAGCTGATGTCAGCGATTATGATTCCAATAAGTTATCGGTATTGCAGTGTTGTGTTAAAGTTTAACAACGTTCGTACAGTAAGTATAGTATATAAGTGTAGTACTAAAATAGGTACATTTTCTCATTAATAAAAGGTAAAAACCGATATTTTTTTCTTAGTTAAGCCACCACCGCCTCTGTTAACCGCCGCTCCGTGATGTCAAGCTCTGGAATTCTGCCTCCGCTAATATGGCCTCCGTTACAATCCTAATTTATAGTATAAATTTGCTAATGCTGATCAATGACTCAGGCGCACACAAGAAAAACGACGACGGAAACTGCCTCTTTCTCACGCACTTCTTAGTGCCTTTTTCTCTCTCACACATGCCGAGTTCATCAGCCGAAATGGTTGCCAATTAGTTGGAAGTATACAACAGAGTGCGAGGCATTTGATTTAGTTCATTTATTTTTTTTTTTTTCTCACTTGATTTATTTGCATTTGCTTGTCGAATAAACCAAGTGAGCATCACTTACAAATATATACTGTCGGAGGAGCAGAATGGTGACTTTGTATTCTGTATGTATTTTTTGTACATAAAGCTTTAATATTGTTGTACATCTATTGTATAGCTTTGTAAGATGATGAAGAAGAACAGAATGAAAAAGAACAGATCACTTGATAATTAAACGTCATAGTGGATGGTGAAAGAAAATAGTTCGTTTTTATCTATTTTATCTTGTCAAAAACATTGGCGACCGTGGCAGGACAGCAGCGGTTGTTTTTCGGGAGTGAAGCAACAATTTTCATCGTTGTGGTCATCTCATCGTACTTGGACTCATCGTTGGAGTCACATCATATTTGGACTCATCGTTGGAGTCACCTCATCATACTTGGACTCGTCATGGGAGTTACTTTATAATACTTGGACTCGTTGTTGGAGTCACCTTAATTTGTTTGGATTCGTCATTGGATGGACAACTGTTAAACCACACATCAAAAATTATCATCAGAGCTTTTGCTGTTAGTAGAACGTAACATCTCTAACAGCGTCAGCCGTAAAATCGCAAGTATATTTTACATAATTGGTCACCGGTAAATTTAAAGATCTTACAATACATATACTTATAACACATAACAAAGAACATAAGAACATACAAACAGCTAAAGAAGCTTTTATCGTGTTTTTAGATTCCACTATATTCGCCACATTTTCTGGTTAGGAACCGTTGTTGTTTGCTAAGCTTGATTTTAGCATTGCTTTACTTAATTATCTTTAAATTTGCTCTTCATCGTTGTTTGTAAAGAGAATTGGGCACAGCTATTGATACTTGATACATTTGTTAATTCTTTTCATAAGTTTGAATAACTATTTTCTTGTTTAGACTTCGTTATTTTGTTTTGATTATCACTAATCTTAAGAGAATATTTCTTATTCGCTGATCTGACTGGGAAGAATATTAATAACAGCTGTTAATATTTAAAACATTCGTAGCAGTTTATTTAAAAAAAAAAGCTGGATAATTATTTCGTTTGATTATTATTATTTAAATTTTTAACATTTAAAAGGAAATAATATAAAAGCATTACCAGTTGAACATGAGGTCTGTAACTGCAGCACAGCAATTGGCTGTATTAAAGCAACAAAGAGCAACAATAAAAAGGAACATCCTGAACCATCCAGTTTTAACTGCGGATTGAGGCAAAAGATACGTATTATAAATCGCAGGAATATGACAAGCTACCAACGTGGAATAAGTGCTGCAAACTTTTAAATCGGCACTGTCAATATTTGGAAAGCAATATGAAACGAAGTGGAGAAGGGAATACTTTGGAAAAGTCATCAGAAGGAAGTAGAAAAGTCTTTTTGGTTACAAACAACAATTCTTTAAAATGTGCGGCAACTGGTCACACAATCGTCTTATGTCCTTTACACACAAAATTAGGCGTGAGCGAAAGAATGAAATGTAAAAAATTCTTCTATGTGCTTCAATTGCTTACGTAAGGGCCATATGGTGGCTAAATGCTCGTTGAAATCTCGTTGTCGTGTTTGTCACGGTTTACATCAATACAACTCTTCTTCGATCACCAATTTCAGAGCAGGCGAAGACTCAATTTCATGATTCTGTTCATCAGTCAGAAATTAATAATGAAGATAGAGCGACAACAAGCCATGCTGTTTCAATGCTTGCACGTCAGTCACGGCGATTACTAATTCCTACGGCAGTGGTGTTGATTAGGGATAAATTTGGTACGTTTCAGCCAGCTAGGGCGAATCTGGCTCGAAAATCAGTTTTATAAGAGAAGAATCAGCTGAACGACTACAACTTCAATTACATTAGCAGAATTATGAGATTTCGGGTATAGGAGAAGTTCTGTGGCAACAACTATACGATCTCGCTTATCAGTCAAAGAATGGCAATTAAAGTTTGCGGTAATTAGAACAATTTCGTTGAGTCAACCCGAGCGTTTAATTGACATTGCAAATTGGGTGATTCCTCAAGATATCGACTTAGCAGATCCTTTGTTTTACAGGCCACAACGGATCGACTTACTTATTAGAGCACAGGAATTTTTTGATTTGTTAGTAGATGGTAAAATTTCTCTTGGTCTTGGCCTGCCATGTCTCGTAAACACAGCATTAGGTTGGATTGTAGGTGTAAAGATTAGCGTAACGTCAATTTTAAACCTTTTTAATTGTAACGTAGCACGTTATTGTGAATTGCAGAAGACACTTCAAAATTTCTGGCATATTAAAGAATATTATATACCTCACGTAGCTAACCACAATTTGACTTAAGAGGAACAGGAGTGTGAGAGGCATTATCAAACACACACACGATTTCTTCTATCAGGGCGCGTCCAAGTGAGTTTGCCTTTCAAGAAGCCACCTAGTGAGCTGGGTACATCTATTGACATCGCTAAGCAACGATTAATGCAAATTGAACGTTGGTTAGAGCGCCAGCCGTTGTTCAAGGAATTGTACGTCAATTTCATTAATGAATATATTGCTCTCAATCATATGCAATTAGTGACAAAATTTAACGAATAGTGACCAAACTACTACAAATCACAACTATTAAACTTTGAGTTGTATTTGATGCATCATGTAAGACATCACCAAATCCGACCGTACAACAAAATCAACAAATTTTGACTTTGCTTGCTTTTCGTTTGCATCGTCATGCACTCATTGCATATATTACAAAAATGTATAGACAATTTGAAGTTTCTCCACACGATCTTAACTATCGATTAATTTTATGCCGAGAATCTTCTAATGAACCTTTGAAATTATTCCAGCCAACACTGTTACTTACGGCATGTCATGCGCTCCATTCTTAACATTTCGGAGTCTCAAATACATTGCAGATCACTATGCGGTACAATTCGCTGTTAGAGCAAAAATACTCAAAGAGGATATGTTACGTACATGATATTCTTACAGGAGCAGACAATACTCAAGAGCTGCAGTTGGAATATTAGCAGCATTGAAAATGAACTATCGGAAATTAATTTTAAAGTTGATAGAAATGACACTGGGTATGTCATGGCAGCAAAAACAGGATGTTTTCTGCTCTCGGTATGATTTACCTACAGTATCTAAAGTATCTATTTATAACTAAACGAAGCATAGTATCGCTTGTGTCACGTTTGTATGATTTGTTAGGGCTTGTATCTCCAGTCATCATTCGCTGCAAGATTTATATACAGGAACTTTGGAAGCATAGTTTAGATTGGGACGAGTCACTTCCAGTTAAGTTACAAGGTCAGTGGGGGCAGATTGATCCAGATTTACAAAATATTAATACTATTGAGATTCCAAGATTCATCAACTCATCACCAACGTATATTTCGGAAATCCATGGATTCTCTGATGCATCACAGCGCGCTTTTGGCTGCTGTATTTATTTGAGGAGTGATATTCAAGGAACGATCTAGACAACGTTAATAATATCGAAATCAAAGGCGGCGCCTATTAAGGCAATTTCTTTACCTGGTCTGGAATTGTGAGCTGAATTTTTGTTGTGCCAGACATGGCATAAGATCAAATATAAATTGGATCCATTCGTGAATACCATTTCTTTTTTGGACAGACTCAAAACTTGTTTTGCACTGGCTGAGAATGTACTCATCGCAATTAAATTGTTTTGTGGCGAGCCGTATTTCGGAGATGTAGACGAGATTTGGTTTGAGGGACCAGCATTCTTAAGGCAACCGGAATCACATTGGCCTCAAACTTTATTAACTGACGAATTTAAAGAATCTGAGTTAGAGCAACTTAGGGTAACGGTTCTAAAATGTAGTAATAGTGGCAATGAGGGAAATGTTGTAGGATTCATTATTGATAAAAATGTTTTCTTATCGTCGGATTTTGCGAGTCATGGCATATGTCTTGCGTGTGTTTAACAGAGTTAATGTCAATAAGAGTTACACCGCAGCTGATGCGCTTCATTCGCCAGCATTGGAATTGCGCCAGGTTTTTATTTATGTTTTGTCACATATTCAACATGAATATTTTGATAAGGAAATTCGTCAAATCCGAATGAATAAGATTTTGAAACCAGAGTTTCAGAAACTGAACACTTTTTTGGAACAGTTGGAATGTTGTGGTTGTGGTATTACCGTTTTGCGTGTTGGTGGACGTTTTGCTAAAGCACCAATACCTTTAAGTGCTAAGTTGCTTCCGAAAGGTCATACTTTCACATTCATATTCGTGGAACATCTACACCGACAGCATCTGTACGCAGGGCCGAAGGCTTTAATCAGTTTATTGCGTCCTGAGGTATGGATCATTAATGCCAGAGAAGTAGTACGGAAGGTAGTCAGGCGCTGCACACATTGCTACCATTATAAGCCGAGCACAATGCAGCAACTTATCGGATCACTTCCAGCCGATCGATTCCATGCTCAACGACCATTTCTAGTGTCTGGAGTTGATCTTTGTGGTCCATTTTTAACATCTTACCGTGTTCGCAGCAAGGTGTTTTTGTGACTTGGCATTCTTTTCCTTCCATCTGCAGCGGGCCGGAACTCAGTTCCGTTAGCAATGTCGCAAGGGCCGCTTGCCCTCAGCATTACTTTTATCTGGAACTTCCAGAGTGCCCAGCCTTCTTCGCTAACCATTTTGTCAATTTTAAAATCATCCATATATATTTTATAGGAAGAGCTGGGCCCATAACCTGTTAAAGTTCACGTGTTTTGCAAAATAAAGATTAGAAACAAGGAGAAGAAAGAACGTGATGGAACAGAAGCTTAAAAAGAAAGATTATCGATAATCGATATAAAAAAACAGGTATGTTAGTTTGAATAAAAGTTTGTTCCAAAACAGTGTTTTCGTAACATCCCTCTCTTTTTATAGACGGTTGGAAAAAAAAACAATAAGCTTGGATATATGAAATTAAACCAACCTCTACAATCCTCAAATTCTTTACAACTATAAAAAAAATTTAACATAATAAATTTTAGATCTTTATTATTTGTTAGAATTTACATTGCTTAAAGATTTCTTTAAAAATTTTAAAACTTTTGGTGGTAATGGGTACCCGGTAATTGATCCCAGGCTAAAGGTATTTTATTGAATTGTTTGTTTTCTTTACAAGCTTAATTTCTTGAAAACATGAAACTATCCCATATTAATATAACTTAAGTATACATACATACTTCTTTACTGATTACATACGTAAATGACTAAACAAAACCAAATTTGGTAACAGATTTTTTTTTAAAAGACAGTATAAAGTATTAAACTTTCCAGTCAACGCAACTAATTTTGCTGGAGCTTGTTCACAACTCGAAGGCTTTAAACAGCAGCTGTTTGCACAAACTAATGCATCGAATTTGCATGCGTTCAGCAGTACCATAGGGTTCAATTCAAATTTATCCCACCACGTACACCCCATTTTGGTGGACTTTGGGAAGCTGAAGCCAATCCGATGAAAAGTTTACTGGTAAAAAATTTGGCTAACACCGGTCTAACTTACGAGGAGTTGCAAACGATTGCAATAGAGGCTGAATCGATTTTGAACACTCGACCGATTGCACCTGCTTCTCAAGACCCTAATGACGGAGAAGCACTGACTCCAGCACACCTTCTGATCGGAGCCTCTCTGATGTCAACACTTGAGCCGGCAATTGATGATAGCAGGCCTTCTTATCTGACGCGTTGGCAGCGTGTGACGTACATTAAACAACATTTTTGAGATCTGTGGAGGCCCGATTATTTACACACGTTGCAAAAACGCTCCAAATGGCTTAAACCTGAGACAATTATCAAGTTGGGCCAAATTGTTGTGGTTCATGAGGATAACACACCACCGCAACAGTGGGTCCTTGGTCGCATAAGTAGGACGCATGCTGGATGGACGAATCCGGGTGGCTGACATAAAGATGAAGAATGGAATTTCACGCCGGCCCATCTGTAAGATCGCTCCGCTTCCCCAATGAATGAAGTTTGAACGTACAGTGGATTATTCAATTGGCAGAGTATGTCGGAGGAGCAGAATGGGTACTTTGTATTCTGAATGTATTTTTTGTACATAAAGCTTTAATATTGTTGTGCATCTATTGTATAGCTTTGTAAGGTGATGAAGAAGAACAGAATGTAAAAGAACAGATCACTTGATAATAATAATTAAACGTCATAGTGAATGGTGAACATTCAGAGAAAGAAAATAGTTCGTGTTTTTTTTATTAAGTTATCTTGTCAAAAGCACATACCATTCGTTTTATTTGTTTGCTTCTTCTTTTTCGGCACCGAATGAAATAAATTTTCGAATGTACTATATTTGCAATATTTGTTGCACAGTGAATTTCTATCCCCAAGTACATGTATTTAACTGGTGAATTTAACATGACGATGTCATTGGACGTGGTAAATTGCCACCGTATAGCGTCCCATTTCACTAGTTTTACGCTAGTCCTGTTTCACTAATTTTTCGATAGTCCCGTTTCCGAATAAATAAAAACTGTCAATTGAAATTTCAAAATAAATTTATTTAACACTTTTTTTTTTCATTTCTTAAGTCTTAAAAAATTATTTTGAAAGACATTACAAATAAGTCAAAAAGAAGTAATTAAAGAACGCAATGTTTTACGAAAATACGTGTATAGGATTTAAAGAAGGGCATCATCCGACTCTTCCTGCTTTCTTTTTAATGACTGCTTCTTGTGCAAACACTTCTTGTTGAGGTGTATTGCTTTCCGAAGCAGGTCTTCGGGAGAAACGTTTGCACTGTCAGCTAAAATTGATACGTTACCAAGAAGAACACTATATAAATGCTCAAAGCGATCCAGACTTTTCTTGCCGTGAACACCTTCAATGTTGAAAGAGTCGATGATTTCGTCGGCAAAATGCGATACAAATTTTTAACGAATCCCCAAGGGTTCACATGCGCAAATCAAATCATATTGTGTGAAGGGTTAAGGACTTCACTTACATAGGCAGCCCAGTCTCCCAATTTTTTTTCTTCATCCATCTTACAAAGACTATCCTCGGTCGTTAACGGGAAAAGTATTTCCACTGGTGCATCTTCACTTTGTTTCCGGACTAGTAGGCGTAGGTCTGTGTTTTACAAACCATCGTTTAAGTTTGTTATTCAAACTTTCTTCATTTCCTATAAATTTTTCTTCATTTCTCCAACTTCTTCATGTTCTTCTAATTCAACTAAACCAGGCTGTTCCCTATTACTACTTGATTCATCACTACACGCAAATTTCAATTTTTCTCTCTTTTGGAGCCTTTTTAAGTGCCTTTTGCTAATCATGTAGCTTTTTTACCTTTCTTTGTTTTTTTTTTTTTGTTTATTTAATGTATTTGTACTTATAAACAAGGAAATTAAAAAAAAAATCAGCCAAGTGTGAGTCGGACTCGCACACGGAGGGTTCCGTACCATCGCACAAGATTTAACACAATGTATGCAAATTTGTTTTTGTGGCAAAAGCAACAACAGCCTAAAGTATAAAAAAAAACTGTCCACTGGGGTGGTTGTAAACTGATCAAATCACACCCATTTTATCATTAAATATTCCTGCGATAAATTTAAACAACAAACTGCATTTTAATTTTTTGTATCTTATTTTTCGTATTGAAAAGGGGGTGGTGGGGTGGTAGGGGGTTGGTATAGGGAACCCCCATCATTTTTTCATGGAATAATTCTCTCATTCATACAAACACGTAATCAAATTATCAGGTTGATATCTCCACTGGAAGTATTTTTGGCTGCTCTCTCCATACAAGTCCGACCACTGTGCCTGTGCTGGTTTTGCCTTCTCCAACAGTTGCGTGAATTTTCGATTTCTTTTTTCTGCTTTATTTTTTAAACCCACTTGTTTGAAATCGCTGTTTTATTTTCCGGTATACTCACTAAGTCCCAAGTATTTGAATCCCGACATTGCTTTTTGATATATTGTATGCACTTCACAAGCACTTCACTTCACTTTTGTCGCGTGTTGTGTGTGTTTACATCTAGCTCAACTTGTTCTCCAATATCAGTTGAGCTTGCATGTTCAAATATATCGCTGTAGCTCTTCTCAGTAGGTGATTCATACTTCTTTATCTCCACTTTGGGCGTTAGGCTATTACATGTCTCAATCTCTTCTGGAAGTGTAAATGTTAAAATAACACTTTTATCTCTAGAAATTTCAATTTTTCTCTCTTGTCGTATGCAGATCCGATAGCCTTTACAATTCTCTTCGTATCCCACGAATATGCCCCCTACTCAAAAGGTGTCGTGTCACCTTCCTTAGTTTTATCGGTTCTGTTTAGGGTAAACACCAAATTTTGAATAGCTTCGCCCCGGAGTTTCGGCTCTGACATTATGCTCCGGTGTGTACGGCGTTGAGTTTTGATACATTTGATGATTTTGTATAAATTAGCTCACTTGGTATTTCCGCATTGCTTTTGTTTTCACTAAATAGAACACGGTGCTGCTTGCCAAATACGCGTGCTACACAATATGATTTACTAGTGCTGAATGGTATATTTTGTCATTGTAACAATTTCTTAGTATGATTCTTAAACTGATGGCACATGCGCTCATGCCAAAACTGAAATGATTCAGTTTTCTCAGCAAAATTCGCTTCTACCAATTTGTTTTTACTTTAAAAAAAATACTTGAATTGCCCCTCTCGCCTTGCAGTCAAGCCCTTCCAAGTTTTTCAAAGCTACGTTTGTTTCCTTGTGCCTTTGCATTGGAAAAAAAAATTATTTGGTTTTATTTTCGGAACATATAATACATTGGCTAAATACTTTGTATTCCACACATTACCGTCGTATGCTCCCACTGTAATATGACCTCTACCATACGCCTGCACAATCGATCCATCAGCAATTCTCACGTCTTTTGCAGTTTCTCAAACTTATCAAACCACTGCTTATGATAAATCATATGGTCGCTGGCACCAGATCTCGCTTTCAATGCCTATTTTGTCACAAGCTTGTTCTTTGAGATTTCTTCACCCAAGCTTGGCAATGTGCATAGCTATGGTGTCTTCTGTATCCTTCGTATATTGAAAAAACTGTATATAGAGGTTTCCGACTTCTGCTTGTATACACTTTCCAAAGCTGCAGCCTTGTCGCATTTAATAATGTGCATCAGTGGCTCTTCTCCTTTTGTAATCACCAATATCTTTTGTGTCTTGGCATTCATTTCTTTCCATCTGCAGCGGGCCGGAACTCAGTTCCGTTAGCAATGTCGCAAGGGACGCTTGCCCTCAACATTACTTTTATCTGGAACTTCCAGAGTGCCCAGCCTTCTTCGCTAACCATTTTGTCAATTTTAAAATCATCCATACATATTTTATAGGAAAGAGCTGGGCCCATAACCTGTTAAAGTTCACGTGTTTTGCAAAATAAAGATTAGAAACAAGGAGAAGGAAGAAAGTGATGGAACAGAAGCTTAAAAAGAAAGATTATCGATAATCGATATAAAAAAACAGGTATGTTAGTTTGAATAAAAGTTTGTTCCAAAACAGTGTTTTCGTAACATCCCTCTCTTTTTATAGACCGTTGGAAAAAATAACAATTAGCTTGGATATATGAAATTAAACCAACCTCTACAATCCTCAAATTCTTTACAACTATAAAAAAAATTTAACATAATAAATTTTAGATCTTTATTATTTGTTAGAATTTACATTGCTTAAAGATTTCTTTAAAAATTTTAAAACTTTTGGTGGTAATGGGTACCCGGTAATTGATCCCAGGCGAAAGGTATTTTATTGAATTGTTTGTTTTCTTTACAAGCTTAATTTCTTAAAAACATGAAACTATCCCATATTAATATAACTTAAGTATACATACATACTTCTTTTACTGATTACATACGTAAATGACTAAACAAAACCAAATTTGGTAACAGATTTTTTTTTAAAAGACAGTATAAAGTATTAAACTTTCCAGTCAACGCGATATTCATCGACTGTAAGTAAGTGTTGATTTGTGAGCCACTCTGAAATATTGAATTAATTTACCAACAAAGCTTTATACAATATATAAATATATTAAAGCAAACCTTTTTTTTGTGCTAAATTAAAGAAATCCTGCCATTTCGCTTGAATTTCCCAGTATTTTTCCTTAATTTGATGACGATTTTGTAGATAGGAGACAGCAAAAAAATATGCCTTTAGCACATCCTGGGGACGAGTGTCAAAATGTAAATACACCCCCAAATATTTTTTATTTTCTGCTATTATAAAACGCTCATGTGGGTCAACGGAAGAAACAATATCATCGATCACATTTACAGACTTGTATTCGTCAATAAGATTTCTCACTGATAAGCCAAGTCGAATGTTCAGTGATACAGAAACCGTTTGTCCAATAGTGACTCGCTCCATTTTATTGACCTAAGATTGTTTTAAAAAGACTAGTTAGGATTAATAAATCATGGAGTATTATTACCTGTTGCGGTGACAACATCTTAGATGAACGAAAAAACTCCTCCAGTGCAATAAGATAACGGGATTCATTAAACGTGTGAAGACATACCGATCGTACAGCCTTTAAATTCGCGTACAGATGTAGAAGTATAACCAAAAGAAACACGCTATACAGCACACTATAAAAGAAATTTTGTTAATGATACATACATAGTTAGAAATATTGAAGAATCCTACAATTGGCTTTTTATCAGTGTCACTAAATAAAGTCCTGCGAATGATGCTAACAAATTGACACAAGTCTCCTGTGAACTATCCTTGGAAGCCACATCCGCTAAATTGCCACGCACAGCGTGATGCTGTGTTAGGGCTGCACGTGTCGCTCCGCCTTTAATTGAAATTACTTTTAACACTAAATTACTTACCATATACATATATACTTATGTATTAACCTGCGACACCGACCACTGCTTTCAAAGCAGTTGACAAACACAGTATTTGCGTACTTAAGTATGAATATTTTGGAAGAATATAGATTTCAATTCCCATTGCAAAATCATTAAGAAAATCAGCACGGAGACGCCACTTTTTTGAATCAACATCCAACTGCGAACCTTGCCACCATGAAAATAGTATGCGACCAAAATGACCACATCCTTCTTTTAAAATCCAAGTTGCCGTCGCGGAATAAGCATTAATGTTTTCTTTGCCGACACCAATTCCTTGGAGAATTGCATGAGTGCAAAGAGTGCCGCAGATTGTACTACAAAATGCTTGCACTGTATCCCAAACTTGGTAATCCGCATAGTCATTGCTTACACTATCTGGGTATCCTTTAGGAAGGAAGATTTTTTGTAGCAATCGAAATAAAAAAAACTTTTCCTGAATTATCAATTTGTCGCCACGGAGTGGTACCCGCACTATATTACTTTGATCTAGAAATGTACACACAGAAATTCATAATTTTTATTGTTAAGTCCAACAAAACCCCTCACCAGCAGGTGTAACATAGAGAATCTCTTCGCCTTTTGTGCCGAACTGTTCACGGAAATGTATTTTCATTTTTTAAATAATTTTTTTTTCAACCTGCACTGGTAATGTTTATCGTTTTTGCACTATGTCTGTAAATTACACTCTTATTGATACTATTGTAAATCGGAAACAAAAAACACATTAACAAAATAGAAATCAAATAGCAAACAGACTCTTTTAACAATAAATACAAATTAGTTCGGGATGGCCAAAATCTGCGCACAAGTATACCAAAAACATATGTACATACATTCAGATGTGAATGGCGAATTCTATTAACAGCTGATGAGCCTCTTTGCAAGTTTCACATTTATATACCCTTCGATTCCACATTTATCCAAAAAACATAATTTAGACACCAATATTTCTCATGATATACATATAAATAGTTTGTGTTTTAGTATAAAATAACTTCATTCATCATAAATGTCAACTTATATGACTATTTATAAAATCAAGATGATTTGATCACTATACATATAACCAAAAGTTCCCTTACTACATTCGGATCATAATGTTCAGTCTTTGTATAAAACAATATTTTTAACTTTTTGTGTATTTCTGTAAATATGGAGATACTTTTGAGACTTTTCCTTTATCACTTTAATTAAGCGTTTAACTTAAATTGAGCGCAACAAATCACATAACTACTTAAGTATGTATGTATGTACATCAAAGACGAATCCAGATATCATTTTATCTACAATCTACTTCTGATGAAAAGATTAACTTCGGTAATAAAGATTACATATGTTTTTATTTCATAAAAATAGAAAAACATTAAGAATCGAAATTATTTAAGAGCTGCTCATATGTAATTAGAAACCATTTTTCGACCAATCGGGTTTTGTGAATTCTTGACCTTCCAAGTTTCAATATTTGCTTGCAGAAATTTTCATATAAAAATATATTTTGGATTCTATTGGATTAAATATTCCAGAAAATGGTCAACTCGGATTAAAACATATTTTCAATGTATGAAAATAAACTTCTGTGCAATGTGTGAGCTTGATAGCTCAAAAAGTTTCAGGCTATTCTGCAAATAATCTGAAGTATATATCTAAATACGTTCTTCGTGCGAAGCTGTCCATTAATCCTATTTTGGGTACTTAATGTCTCCATTGTGCGTAACAAATATCACTACAAAATTATAATACCATACCAAAACCGATATCAATACGAATTAGGTTTCAAACATTCATACGACGAGTCAGAGCAGTACAAGCAATTCGAATTTACATTTATTCCAAAAAAAAGGAGGAAGTAAAATTTATTTACAGTAAATCCAAAAGATAACAAGTTGTTTTCGGTCGTGTAAGATTCATAAATACATTCTGGATTAATATTTAAAAATTAAAATAAATCAAGAACTCATTTGGCTTCTTGTTAACAAATATATGTGAATAGCTTAACCAAACAAAAAATTAGTTGAATGAAGTATTATAACCCAAAAGATCAAACTAATTTTAGAAAGAAAAAGTTTTAAGAAAAATGAAATTACAAGATTTGAAATCGATTATAAAGCGATATCCAAAAACATTTGGTGGAATTGGCCTTTTAACTACGTAAGTAAAAACACTTCGGAAATAATGAATAACTAATATAAAACCCAGTAAAAAAAAAAATGTTAATTTCATAACTTTATACGCTTCGTCAAAATACATATAGTGGCCGACAGCTTATTTTATAAAGACCCGTTTTACATTATATGACTCGCTTCAGACACTTATCGTCGATTCTTCTTTGTTGTCTAATGGTTGTGTCTCATGGTGTAAGAAATAAAGGTGATGCCAATTTGGCTTGATACGCTCTCAAAATTCGCTCAATCTCATTTTTTAGTAAATAAGTATCATCAGTGTATTAAAACGCTGAAAAACATGTATTTAGTGTTGAACACAACGTGAAAATGCATTGAAAATGTAAAAATTAGTGTTATGAAATCAATTTTTTGCTCTTGATCAGCTGTGTTGGTGACGGAGAAATCGTGTTCAAAATAATATTATTAAAATAAAATATCGAATAACCAAAGTAGGACATACAATAAATTGAATAAAATAAAAAATTAAAAACAAAATAGCAATTTTTCTATTTTTCATAGAATTTTCAGGCAGTTAAATATGCATATATGTTAATATGTAAACAATGAACATATGATAGTGCTGTGCAGCGTAAAAATTAGGAAATAAGGACCATATGCAGAGATCGACACATAACGGTAAAAAATTTACATCACCTTTATTTCTTACACCATGGTTGTGTCTAGCTTGCTTTCTCATTGTGAGACTGTCGTAAGCAGACTTTTTCACATTTCTCTTCCACGCACGCTCCGCAAACCCAACGAAATGAACAAACAACGAAAGAGGCGAAAGAAAACAACGAAAAAAAAGGCAGCGAAATTTTTGTCTGTGGTACATCGGACACGGCTGCAGTCGGCTACATAGCCAGCCCTGGTCAAAGTAACAAATTAAATCTTTGAAACGTTATACAAATTTTTTAAAATAGTAACAGAAGAGCCCGACATAATAATAATCGACTTTTGATGCGTTCGTGCAGTGAAACACAAATGTTAAAATGTATGAAATCATATGGAGCGAGTTAAGCTGGAAATACACAAACGACGTTATCTCGCAAATCGACTTTTGATGCGTTCGTTCAGCGAAACATAAAAGTTGAAAAGTATGAAATTGTATGGAGCGAGCTACATAGCTTCGTCGCGAAAGCTACAACGTCAAAAGTTGATGAACTTCAAGAGAAAACAGTATTAGTAAATGAGAAAGAACTGATTTGTGAATCAAAAGAACTGCTTGATCGCGTGGTGAATGACAAAAAACTGATTAGGTAAATGGCAATTTCTGTGCAGTATTTATTTTAAATTTGATGGCAGAATTTCCTATCTATTTAAAAAGTTATTCCACCTCAATTTATTACATGATAATAAAAATACATACTTCCTTTTTTTAATAATACAACTTTTAATGTCGACAAACGCACCATTGCAGCTTATCGTTGAAGTTATTTGTATACTTACAGCTTAATTATTGAAAAAAAGCGTATAAGAGGTTGAATTATTAAAAATGGAATTGTGTATTTTTATTGCATTGCAGCTTCCAAGTACACAAACGACTTCAGCGTTATTGACTTCAGTAAACAAAACACAGCTGTGAATTTGAAAATTTAAGAAAGTAATAATTGAAGAAAACTGTATTTAAAGTTGAAAACTACAGAAAAATTCCTGGAAAAAGAAGGAATTGATGGATCAGATTTTACACATAAAGCTTAGAGACATATTTTCAAATCAATCAAGTAGCCTCTGTCAAACATCTCAGATAATTATATCAATATTATTAAATGCCACTCAATAATATGTACAACAATCTAGAAATGCGCTTATAGGAAAAAGCGAAAGCTAGATGGCGAAATCTTAGCGCAACTGCAGAACAGCTAAGGCCATGTGTAATGGCTATAATGGAAAATGCGCTGAATCTGTTATAGAGCTGAGTCGAACGAGCTGCAGAACATTGGTAGGCGTCTTAGCCGATCATCCAAAAACGCGAGCATCTTAAATGATACATACCTTCGCTAAAACGAATTATATAGGTACTCCATCTGGTATCGCAAGGGACCTTGGGTCTATGCGTCGCCTTGGCCAACCAGTATTACCTAACCTATTAAATTTTTGTTGTTTTTCAATTATGAGCCACAACACAATATATATTCTTTTTATTATTCCCGTACAAAGATAATTTTACCTAGGAGCAGCAACGTGCCGGGACTAGTTACATATTGGTATAAATTGCTAAACAAACCCGAGCCTGCTTCGCACGGGTTCACAACCTCCGCTTCCCCCTGTCAACTTCTCAACAAATGTCTCGATCTTGTTTCGTTTCTGTGCTTGGCTGTGGAAAAAATTTAAAAATATTAATCCTAAAAAAACTATATATACAAAATTTAAAATCAAAAAGGAGGTTTACTATGACACTCATTCGTAACGTTGCATTCTACTGATGAACGAATTTTTAAAATCGGATAAGTATTTTCGAAGATTACCCGTATCATCCAAAAAAACATTAGATATTTATTATATTAGTATAGATGTATGCATATATATTAAATGCATATAGTATAGATTTCTGTATATATATATACTACGTATGTATACTACATATATATACTACATATAAGTAGATACAAATATAATTTATAATTCCGAGAAAAGTCACATACACAAATTTAACGAAATGATTTCGGAAGTGGTAGATAAGCTAACTTTTTACCAGGGTAAAAAAAATTTTAAGTGCGAACGATCAAGAGCGTTCATAAGATAAAAAAACAGCTGCCCTAAACTGCACAAAGTCTGCCTGAACACTTATCGCAGTTTCAAGTAAAACTCGTGATGTAGCTCCTGTTGCGTTCTTCCTGGGGTGACTCCGATGGTTGTCAGCGTCAGCGCCTCCAGATCAGTGGTATTTGATGACAGATGATAAATAGGCCGTGAATTCATTATCACCTCCACTTGAGCTACCACTGTATCCATCTCCTCATAGTTCAATTCAGTTCCATTAACATGATGAACCAACAGCCTCTTAGCAACCTTGATTCCGCTCTCCCATAGGCCACCAAAATGTAGGGACTACGGAGTAAGAAATGAAACTCAACCCCTAGCATTGCGCACTCTCTAAAAATGTCCTTCTTCGAGGATTCACTGTGTAGTTCTTTAGCCAGTAACCACTGCTCACATGCTGCACCCACAAAATTTGAAGCATTGTCGTAAAATACATCCGTGCTCAGTCAGCAAAAAAACGTTTCAATGCAGCAATAAAAGCCTTTGTACTCAAGTCAGGCACCAGCTCCAAATGAGATGCTTTCGTTGCGAAACACACAAACAAGCACTGAACCAGTCGCTGTCCGCGTCCGTTAAAATGCATGCTCATCGGTCCGGCAAAGTCGATGCCAACTCGTTGACACGGATAGACCTCTCCCTTGACCCGGTGTGATGGCAAATCACCCATGCACTGTCTCGCTAACATTGGCCGCTGCTGGAAGCAAGCAATACAACTTTGGACAGTCCGGCGACGCAATAACCTGCAATTAATGATCCAATATCTTTGGCGTACAAATGGGCACAAAGATTACACACCATCATGTGAATTAACCTGACCAATGTATGTAAGACTCCAAATGCCACATCAGATTGGGACAATCTACCACCCACTCTTACAATTGGTATGTTCTCAGAATTATCAATGGAGTCAATCTTTGATCCTTAGATGGTTTCACTACCTTCACAGTATGAAGACAATTTATTTCTTGCACGAAACATACATTCTGCACATTATGCATCATAAATAGCAACCCTTTTCTCAACTCAATTCCTCGAAGTGACCCAACATTTGTGATTTATCGATTTTTCACATTTTGCACCCATCGATATATGAACCCAAACACTCGCTTAAGCTTACGGAAATTATTTACATACGTGCAGGTACGCAAAATGTCTTAATATTCAGCCAATTGCACAGCTAAACTAAATGTAGACCTTCGCTCTACAGGTACATAATTCAACACTGTACTTATCTCCTTTTTAGGGTTCCGTACCCATAGGGAGCTAACGGGACCCTATTACTAAGCTTACGATGTCCGTCCATCCGTCCGTCTCCTGCTCTATCTCATGAACCGTAATAGGTAGAAGGTTGAAATTTTCACAAAGTGTTTAATTCACTTGTGCGTAGAACGACAAATACTAAAAATACACATTTTTAGAAGCATTGTTCTTTAATTTAACCTTTTATTTAACAATTTTTTGTTTTTTGTAGTATACTTTGAGCTGTTAATTGTAGTATACTTTTAGGCTATTAAATATAAACATAATTTTATATTTTAAGAAAAAAATCTTGTACGATGGTACAGAACCCTCCGTGTGCGAGTCCGACTCACACTTGGCTGATTTTTTTAGATTACAAAGCTACCTTATAGAGTCGCCACAAACCAATAAATCATCAACATAAAAGTTTTGAAGCACTGCTTTGCATCCTGCTGGGTACTTATCCTGGTACAGCTCTGCTAAGTGCTGGGTGCAGCGCACCGCAAGAAACGGTGAAGGTCTAGTACCATATGTAACTGTTTTGAGGCAAAACACCTGAATTGCCTTATCGGCACTGTCCTTTCACAAAATACCTTGAAAATTACAATCCTGCACCTGTACTAAAACATGCCTGTACATCTTGGCTATGTCACCTGTTAATGCATATTTGTGGCAACGAAAATGCAACAAAACTACAAAAAGGTAGGGCCTACAGTTAGCAGATCATTTAAAGATACCCCACTTTCCATTTGCACGACGCGTCGAAGACCACTAGCAGTTTTGTTGATGCACTATCTGGCCGCAGCACTGGATGGTGAGGAATAAAATAATTAACCTGGCCAGCATCTGCAAGCTTTACTATTTCCAAATGACCAAGCTGCTTGTATTCATCAATAAAATTGATGTATGCATCTTTGAGAGCTGCATATCTCTTAAATCGACATTCTAACTTCAAAAACGATTCAGTGCAAGTGTCCATCTTACATTTGCTAGAAAATTCTCTTCACAAAACTTTTCTTCTACTGTATACAGTTTCTTCGATGATGAAACATCTTCCATTCTCGAAAATGATTCGACTAACTGATGCAGTCTATCTTCCTTTAGCTCATCAACGATCACTGCATCTGAAAGCAAGCAAACACTCGAAGGTGAATATTCACCCACTACAAGCCATCCTAGCAACGACTTCTGTAATAATGGAAAATTAGGAGCCAGTTTAATCTGGACGACTTCCAGACAAAGTAAAAAAGGGATCGACTCCTAACAACATGCCAATCTTACGTGCTCCTTTGAAGGAAGGATCGGCCAACTTTATTTCGTTAGGAATCTTCCAATCATCAACTAAGTTAACAGAGTTTGGAGCATATTCCGTGATGTGGTCTGATACAAAGAACTCTGTTGTATTCGAAAAAGACACACCCTTGGACACCTGCCTTAGTGTCTCCGATTCCTTTTATTGTCACTTAAGTCATTTTTGTTTCAAGTCCTAACCTCGCAATAAGGTTGGTAGTCACTAGGTTAAGCTGACTTCCAGCATCCAACACACACCTGCAACTAACCAACTCCTTACCTCTTCCTTTCACCAAAACTACAGCAGTTGCTTTATCTTGTATCTTGTACGTCCGTTTGATAGCAATGAAGTATACAACAAGCTTGCTTCAGATAGTCTTACTGATGAACTCTCATCCGCTGTTCTTGCACCACAAAAGAATTAAAAATTTCTTCCGTAAAACCCAAGGTGCTCAAAGCAGCTAATTGAGAAGTTACCAAGTCCAGTACGCGTCTAAGAGAATCATTTGTGTGAGCTTGGAAAATAATTGATTCTTCTCAAAACGCCTCTTTAAAATAGTCAACGAGTTTTCGTAATTTTCTGGAATTAGTTCTAATGATTCAATGGCAAAGAGAATGGAACCTAAGCACGAACGTAGGTATATGAACTTTAATAACACATTCAGATCGCTAGAAATAATAAGTGCAATAAATGAGTGATACCAGTTCGACCATTCAGAAAACTTTCCAGAAAAAGGCGGAATTTTAATTGAAGGCAACTTGGACCCTTTAAAGGACTGTGATGCATTAAATTGATTTAACATTGTACTGTGGATTATGCATTGAAGGGTTCAATCCACCCGACCGTCGCCGATGTTGAGACAAACAACCTAATATATTTGTTTTCACTTCGCAATATAAATCTTCATATACTTGGCGCATACTACAATCGTCCTCATTGTTACCTTTTTGCACAATTTCTGATTGCAATGTACACAATTGTACAAGACTAGATTCTACTATACTTAACCTCGCTTCTATCTTTTCAGACGTCATCGAACTAATATTTCTAGTCATATAAACTTTAAATATTCACTTGCTTTGACTGACTCTCCGCAGTGACTGCTCTCTCGTGTTTGTATCGATATCCACACTCCTTCTCTTTCCAGTTTCACGCCTTCTCTTGGGCTGCAATCATACTCTTCTGGGGGCGGGTCGTCTTGAAATGTTGGTATTATCTGAAAAGACTGGAAAGTAGTCGCTGCAAGTACTGCTTTGTTATTCAGGGTCCTCAAACTGAAGATAGGGTTCCCAGCGTCCACAACTTTCTTCATATGGCTCACGTTCCTAGCATAACACAATCCCATTGCTGATACCTGCACTATATTTCGTTTAGTTACAACATGTACTGTTCTCTTTTGCTCTCCTGGTGCTATCTGCCAATTCCTTTCCTTTCTGTTTTTTCATGAGATCTCTGTCCTTCTCTTCTAATTCTGCTAAGTCGCCCATTATATCTTGCACTCCTGGCATTTTGTACCTTATAACTCCGTTGGTGCTGCACCTGTAGTATCGTGCGGTGTAACATTGTACATCATGACGAATTTCTGTATCTCTTTTTTGTAACCGACTTTATTAGCGCTTTCTTAAGGCGTTTAACTAGCGATCTATTCATGTTCTCAACTTCTCCTTTATCTTGAGGCCAATATGGCGGTATCGGCATCTGTTTAATTCTATTGATATTGCAAAAATCTTTAAACTCATTACTTATAAATTATCTCCCATTGTCAGTCGTTATAGTTTGCCGATAGCCCAGTCTGGTAAATATTGTATATCCTCCATCTCCTCAATAATTATTTTAGATGTGATTGATCTTATCAGTTTGAACTCCAAATCTCTCGAGTAGTAGTCGATTAGGACTGGTACTTGTTCATTATTGGGTAAAGGACCCAGGAGATAAATTGCTAAATATTTCCACGGTCCGTTCCGAAATGGATGCCTTTCCATTGGGGCCCGATTCATTGGCATTGATACTTGGCATGTTTTAACGTGTTCTTCTGCTCCATTATCTAGAGGTGGCCACCATACTTCGCATCGCAGTCTCCGCTTCATAGCGCTTTTCCCGAATGACCTTTGTACGCAAGTTTCAAAACTGTCTCTCTTAGCTTTTGTTGTTTACCAGCCTTGTGTTCCGCAGAAGAATGCTTCCAATTAGCGATAATTCCAGTCGAAACGGATGATTTGGGCTCGTCATAACGTCTAATATTTCCTCATCCCGGGTACTCATTTTGTATATCTATGATATAGAGAGTGAAGTTGGTAATAAACTTGAGACGATTTGTATAATATCTGAACAAACCGCGATGCATTATAAATATTGTGATTTCTCTACTGGACTCTTATATCTCTAGCTAATCTAGTCGTATAAAGTATTTAGCCCCCGCAGTTTGGTCATAAATGTCATAAACGTTGGCAATATTTAGTTCTATCGACGGATTACTTTGTTTAGCAGGCGCATATCCAGACAGAGGATAGACTTTTAAGCGCTGTTGGAACTTGCCTCAATAATTGTTGTACTGGCGCCACCGATGTGTCTATGGACAATTTTATCTTGATGCCTTGCCACTTCGGAAACGAACTAGCCTTTTCAACACGGTACACCCAGTCTTAAAACGTCGAGTTTTACAGCGGATTGTTTACTATTTCCGATGACATAAAACGTAGCAATCACCTCGGAGTTATTCTGTAATCAATCGGTGCCTTGAAAACGCACGGTTTTATTAAGCGGTCAGAGGCATATGGACCAAAATGGTTAATCGTTTGCGTCCGGGTGTTAAACGTGGTTGCCTTCTCATCGCACAGCCTCTGCCAATCTAGTTGGCGAACCAGATTGTATTCAGAGACCGGATCAATAGTCGTCTTTAATGTGCGTCCGCCGACTTTGCACGAAATCTCCTCGTCTCCCATTGGCTCATTCACTACCCTAAAGCTGTTAGAATCTTGAGAGCACTCACCCGTCGTTTCACTTCTGATAGATTTTACTCTTGTATTTTCCATGCGGCCCAGCTTTCCGTCATGTTTTCCTGCTTGCGCCCCCGGAGTAAAATCTGGAACACTTATTACATTTCACATTTCTGGCTGGGCAATCAAAACTATTCTCCCGGTGGTCTTTTCGGCCCCAGCTGTCACATTCATAATTTGAATTACGCTGCGAAATTCTATTGACCCTACTTTGCTCTAGTTTGGGCATCATAGAACGCGTTTGTTTATCGACTTGCTCCTCAATACTGCATGTTTTGATTACCTCGTCCAGGGTTGATTCACTCTCTAATAATTTTTTTTTATCTCTGGTGGCGCCCACGCATCGATAATCTTGTCCTTTAAGCAAATCTCTTTTATTTGTTCCTTTGTCTCTCCAAAAGAACATTTATTCATTTGCCGATGCAACCTTGTCTGGAATTCCGAGAAACCACCCCCCCCCCCCCCCGCAGGAGCTATTGATCAGAATAGATGTCTCTCCAATGATGATTTTCTTTAAGAGCGAAATACTCATTCGGTTTGTTTACCGGGGGTGTGAACACATCGCTTTATGATTTGTCATCATAAGGAATTAGTGCATCCGGGATACTATAAGCTACAGCCTCTAGTTATGGCCCACCCAAATGCAGGAGCATATTTCGCTTCTTTTAAATGGAGCTTATCTCCTCCGTGTCGATGTATATATAAAATGACCTGTGCAAGACCTCCAATTCCGAACAAAAGAAAAAATATTATTGTAATTACACAGTTATTTTTTCCCGTTTCTCAAAGTCTTCATTTCATTTTTAGGGTTCCGTACCCATAGGGAGCTAACGGGACCCTATTACTAAGCTTACGATGTCCGTCCTTCCGTCTCCTGCTCTATCTCATGAAACGTTATATGTAGAGAGTTGAAATTTTCACAAAGTGTGTAATTCACTTGTGCGTAGAACGACAAATACTAAAAATACACATTTTTAGAAGCATTGTTCTTTAATTTAACCTTTGGTTTAACAATTTTTTTTTTGTATACTTTAAGCTGTTAATTGTAGTATACTTTTAGGCTATTAAATATAAACATAATTTTATATTTTAAGCAAAAAATCTTGTACGATGGTACGGAACCCTCCGTGTGCGAGTCCGTCTCACACTTGGCTGACTTTTTTCTTATTTTTTTCTCTTTTTTTTTCTTTCCTTTTTCTTTTTATGCCCTTTCGAACACTTATTTACTGATTTAATTGCCCTTTTTCAGATCGTACAAATATGTATATATCTGTTTCGTGTGTAGGTTGCATCAGCTTGAATTGAATCGGCTATTCATACACAGCTTTTCTTCTTCATCACTTATCATCAGCTTTAATTTAATCAGCTATCAATGCGCGGTTTTAATCGACTTTCAATGCACGGATACTCTCTTTTTTCCCTTCAATCATCTGTACACATTTGTGTAGAATTTAAACCAACCATACGTACTAGAGATATGCGTGGCTTCACTCACAACTCATTCAATTCGTGCCTCTTTGTTCAAATGTTGTGCGACCGAGTCTTACGTGAGTGCACAAATTCACTCAAAATCTTTCGGCGTCGCATTCTATTTCACTCAATTTAATTTGAGCATTGTTGATTCGAATGAATTCGTACATACACAATTTTGAGCCTCGCACGTTCACCTTCTTCTTTTTCCTTATTTTTTTTTTTATTTTATTTGTTTTTTCGAAGAAGCGTTCTTGGTACTTTCAAATTCAAAATAGTCAAAATGTCTTTTTGTTATTTTTTTTCATTTTAATTTTTTTTTTCTCGACGCCAATGTAACTGTTTGTACGTTTTAAATAAAAAACTCGAATTCAATATACTTACAAATTTTTTCAATATACGCGTGTGGCTCTAAACTACTTGTACTGACGCTCATCATTAACAGCTTGTGTGAGAGCGTCAGTGTTGTTCTCTCCACTGCACAGTGTGACTTTTATCATTTTTAGGATGCCAAAATTAATAACAGCCAAACAAATGTAGGTGTGACAATGAAATTTGGCAACAGTAATGCAGAGATTAACATTGTATTGGACAGAAAAAGTGGGCGAATATAACATGTAATTTTAAAATTTTTCCTGAGATGTTCAAATTAGCGTACATTTATGAAAACAAATTTGAAATATTTATTAGAAAAGAAAAGGTGATAAAAAAATAAATAAAAAGTTAGTCGGAGTCAATATCTTCGTCATATTCATATTCCGCTTCGGATAGTAACCCAATAACTTCATTAGTTAATGCTCGCCGCTTTGTTTTAGTCGCTTTCCGTAAACTGCATATAAAGGGGTCTGATGATATGAGCAATCTGTGCAACAAATCTAAGTTACTATCAATTCTTGATGTCTTTCTAGTGAATAGTTCACGACAATTTCTTGCATCTTTGTTTCTCGACTCTTGAGCTTCTTCAGAAAGTTTGCCAATAGGAAGAATAGAAGACGAAATTATATCCTTTTCATGAAATAAAATTTTATGTACACTCACTGGCATATTGTACCATGCATATTCTGATAAATACAGTTCTCTTGTGTCAGTGACATAGTGCTCGAAGGCTACAGAATTAATTTGCTACCCACATCCTTTAAGAGATTTATATTTATGTCTGTTATGTCTGTCGTTACCTCAGGACCTCCAAAAAATCTTCTTGCCGTGTTACCATCATTTGTAGTGCCAGCTTTTTTCCAATTAGAAGACCAACTTATTTCCTGAATCTATTTTGGATATATTCTTTCTTCTTTCTCATCTTCTCCTTATTTTCTTTGCCTCGTACACACCATGTCTTCACTTCCATTCGATAAGCGATGTGTAGCATACACTCCATGCATCGTATCCATGAATGTAAAGGAGACATTCCGAAAGCAAGCATGCTTTCATCTACTTTTCGCCCCGATAATGCACTTAAGTTATTCATATCTTTCGATGGGGCTTCCCACATATGCAGCACTTTTGAGATGATGTATATAATGACGTCTTGTATTTCTTTATACAAATTTTATTGGCCGACAATATTTCGTAGAAGATGGAGCAGGGTTACTCCATATTATAATCTTTCGTTCGTCAATTGTTGTAATACTTCTTCTTGTGCAGCACACAATCTCTTTACACTGTGATCAATTAGCGATTGCAACTCAATTTCAGCATAAGTTTCTGTTACGGATATTTGTGGAGGGTAACATGAAACCTTTGATTTTTTAACACAGTTATATGAAGGATATATTTTTTGGCTTATATCTGAAGTATAGTGCCTGATCAAGTTATATCCATTGTTTGGGGTACAGCATTCGTTTTTGCTGTCCACTTTTAAACTGTCAAACCGAAACAAGATAAAGAAACAATAGATACTCGTATATGTAATAAAACGCCGATGCGTTATGATTGACAATTTATTAACGACTAACTTTAGAAATGCAATATGATCCGTTACGTTGCTTTACTTTATGTTGTTTTATTCTATTCTTTACTATTTTTATTATTATTATTTTTTTTATTTACTCTACTCTACATCATCTTGTTGATAAATCTTTCACCAATTCCAAATGTACGGCTTTCGTGACAAAGCAGATGAATAAATAGATGTACCATTTAATTGGCTGCCTATTCCGCACCTCCGACTTGTAAAAGTATGGTCCGCAAAAGTCCACACTTGTTGTATAAAATGGAAGCTGAGGTCTTACTCATTCTGCAGGTAGACTGCCCATGATATGCTGCATCAACGATGGTCATACACGAAAACATCGAATACATTTATTTACAATATTAGCCACAGCTTTAAATCCACCGATGGGCCAAAACTTCATTCGGATGCTCGCCAACAAGACCTGAGGTTCAGCATGCAGTAGTCTTTGGTGATAATCAATTATGATGCTATTCGTCACTGGATGATTCACCGGTAGTATAATTGGATGTGCTTCACTGAAGCTCAAATTTGAATTCTGCAACCGACCACCAACCCGCATTACTCCAGCTTTATCTATAAAAGGATTCAGGGATGCGCATCTACTAGAATGACCGACCGTCCCACTAGCTTCTATCTTGATGTAGTCCTGATGCATTGCTGCTCTTTGTACCATCCGAATTAGTATATTTGTTCCAGCCTCTATCTTCTCCAAGTAAGTTTGGGTAACGACCAACGATGTGACTTTGAATTCATAAAGCGATATACATAAGCGTACACCCTTTGTGTTGAACGAAACGAATTGACGAATTTGCAACTAATTGAATAATCTGCCCTGCTTGTCACTACACTCAACACGTTACAGTTCCTCTCCACAGTGTTAAGACACAATTTACTTGATTTTGGCTATCTATACTCGCCCTCTTGCAAAAATTTTGCTCCATATTTCCACAACTCAGATTCCTCAAACTCCTTAGGAATTGCTCCATTCGATAAGATATCAGCAGGATTATGTTCAGTTGGTACATGCCTCCATATCTTGACATTCGAAATCTCCTGCATACTGCTAATACCAGTAACATTGCTGCGCATAATTCCAACTTGGGTATTGTGAGTGTCTTTAATAGTGCTAATCGTGATTTGGAACAGAATAAGTTGACTTTCACACAATTGTCCTTCTTTGCTCTAACGTAAACACAAGTCCCGAACGCCTTTATGTTAGCATCGCAAGATCTACGAATTTGTAGATCTGCACTGTCTAATCCAACGAAACGAAGGAACCGAACTTTGCTGACACGACGATTATCTTTGAACCAAGGGGAAAGTCATCTGATTCATCCATAGCTGCCTGCCGCATCGCACGAATAGCCAAGAACGCCGCGGGTTTTTTGCCATGCATCACTTTGACCAATCTTTACATTTACAGCTCCTGATCAGGATGTTCTCGCCATACGATACATTGTAGAAAAGAGTCTGGTTCTTCTCTCCGAACACAACTATACATCTTGCATATGTCTGCTTTAATGGCAATTTTGTGAGATCGAAAACAAAGAAGTGTGTAATTTTGGTTGTATTACAGGACCTGCCATTAACATGTCATTGAGGGAGAAACCAGTAGAGGTTCGAGATGATGCATCAAATACCACACGCAATTTCATCGTGGTGCTATCAGCTTTCAAAACACAATGATGAGGTAAAAAGTACGATACTACGTTAGGTGGTACTGAGCTAATCAAAGTCATGTGCTTGAGGTCAATGTATTCTTTAATGAATGCCGAGTATTGTTGTTTCAATTCAGGCTGACTAACGAACTTTCTTTCCAATGCTTTCAGTCGATTTACTACTCGCATGTACGAATCACCTAATGACATTGAATCGACCTTTGTTGGCAATCGTACCACATATTCACCAGTATCTAAACGGCGAAAGCTACTTGTGAAATGATTCTCGCAATCAAGATCTTCCTTTGATCATTTATTACTTTGCTGAGTATGCCCTTCAACTTCCCAAAAACGTTTTACTAATTCATACAGGGTACCATCAGAATCACCATCCACCGAACCGGCACCAACAACTATGCAGCATGAAATTTGCTTCGCTGGATATGGTTTTTTGAAGAATAGGCAAATTCGGACCTAATTGTATTTGTCCCACACACATCAGATCGAAGAATAAACTAGCTGATGAAAACTTAAATCTGCAAGCATAATATTTGCTGGAATATTCCATTGAACAGATGACAAATTTGTTTCAGGCTGGTTAGAGGTAATTGTAGGAACGATGACAACTGAGAATGATGTATTGTAATTTCCATTTAAAGATTGCAATGCTATCATGATATTTTCTTATGCAACTATATCTGATTAACCAAATCCCGAAATTAAAGTTCCGAATTTGACTTGTAATCGATTAGCTAAGCATGATGTGATGCAATGAATCTGGGACGCTGAATCGAGCAATGCTTTACATGAAAATAAAATTCCATTTCGACCTTAGATCATAACCATGGCAGTGGCGAGCATAGTTACGGTTTTCCATGAATGACTCGGTGGATGACTTTTACTGTACAAGGTAGCAGGATTAGTGTCAATGACAAGGGCACTTTGAGGTTCGGATGTTACCAAATTTTCGATTCTATCTGAGACTTGCTGATTTGTATGCAATAGCGAATTATGCTTGCCAGAACATGCCTTACAACAACCTGACTTACAATCCCTTACGAAATGATCCTTGCACAAACAATTAATGCACAATTTTAGCTTTTTGGTCTCGAAGGGAAGGTGATAAGTTTAGAAACAATGGTCTGCGCTCGAAGAAATTTAACATTGAATCCCATGTAGGCAAACCATGCATGGGCATTTCCTCTACCCATTTTGCATGCGTAGCGCAATCCCTTTTCTTGCCAATCAACTGAATTAGAAATCCCTCGAGAATTTCCTCTTTCGATGCAACCGTGCTTAATGCTCGAAGATGTGCACTACTCTCGTCTACAAGCTCTCATAAATCACTTGCCGAGTTCTCAGCCAGAGATTTTAAACCAAACAATTAATTGATGTGTGCTTGAAATTGCATAATTTTAATATCAAATCTCCTTTTTAATAACATTACCGCTTTTTCGTAATTCTTTTGGAATATTTCCAGTGACCGAACTGCATCCAGAGCTGTACCAGCCAAGCTTGATCTCAGATGCTGAAACTTTTCGATGTTACACAAAGTTGGCTCCTTGTCGACAATAACCTGAAACAATGACCAAAAGTCGGGCCAATCTCTGCTCGATCTGTGTTTGAATGTAATCAAACTGTGATTTTAATTCTGCAAGCTGTTCTAATTTAACAGCTATCATAGAGTCATTCAACACCTGTAGGGTTTTTTCTGATGTCGCATCAAGAGTCGATTGAATTTGTCTTAAGAACCACTTGCTTTTTTCCTTAAGAAATTCGCAGTTAGTCTTTACCGTTTCCCCGAACCCGTTTTTCTGTCCTTTATTTGACTTTGACACTGTCTTTTCGATTTTATTGTAGGCAATGTAAAGCAATAAAAGAACCGAACGCACAACAACAATGATAAACCGCAACTTCAATCGAAAAAGTTGCTGTTGTCACCAAATCGAACAAAGTGCAAAGAAGAATAACACAACCGTTGCTTATGCACCCAAAATAATGCACTTTAAATTAAAGCAAAATAATGAAATTTACGAATATAAAAACAACGATATTTGTTTTAATTACAACGATCACGTCGGGATCACAAATGTTTGGGGTACAGCAAGCGATTTTGCTGTCCACTTTTAAACTGTCAAACCGAAATAAGATAAAGAAACAATAGATACTCGTATGTAATAAAACGCCGATGCGTTATGATTGTCAATTTATTAACGACTAACTTTAGAAAATTGTACAAAGTTTTCTAGAACATAAAAAATAAGCTGACTTTAAACAATGCAATATGATTCGTTACGTTACTTTACTTTATGTTGTTGTATTCTATTCTTTACTATTTTTATTTACTCTACTCTACATCATCTTGCTTAAGAGCATTGAAGAGCTGCTAGATAAGTGACTTCTCTTAACACCATTATTTTCTTCTTTCTTGCTTTCTAGTCAAATATCGAATAGTACATTTCGAGAAACTGACATATTTAATTAGTGTTTGGAAGAATTTTTAAAGAAATATAAATTCAGATCTTAAATCCGGGATAAGGAACAAGTATATGTTTGGGATTAAAAAAGAAAAACAAATAAACTGAAATATTAAAATAGGGATAACGAACATGTACGTGCATAAATATATTTGGGATTAAGTTTTTTAAAATTGAAATTATGAAGTGAGTTGTCTTTTCGCTATGACCTTTCATCCACAATTGATTTTGTATTCACAACTTCATGTGACCACGAAGCCACCGCCTCCTGGCAGAACTTTCATCCGCTATGTAATAAACATCAATCGTCGATGCTTGCGGCGAATGCTCATTATGTAGCGGGATATCAAACGGGACGGTGGCCAAAGTGCGAGGTGCGTTTTTTCAATATGAATACAATTAGAGATAAAAAAATTCGCGCAATTAGTTGCAAAAACTGAAAAGTTTTATTTATTCTTATTTATTTTTAGTTATTAAATTTAATTATAATAAATTTTAGGTTTTTTGATTATAAAAATTCATTTTTTCGGACTTCTTGTTCAACATAACTGTTAATGATATCGTCAAAGTTAAAATTTTTGGCCATGGAATGTTCGATGGATAGAAAAGCTAAGTTGCTTAACCTTTCTTGTCCCATAGAATTTCTTATATATGTTTTTATCAATTTCAATTTTGAAAATAATCGCTCGGCACTAGCCGTAGTCACAGAGATGGTTACAAATAACAAATGTAGTGCACACTTTAGGAAAACTTGAAGAAATAAAATGATTCTTAACGGTTAATAAATCAGCAAGTTCTTTTGAAAAAGATGACTTTCCAATTTCATGTCTTGCGTTTTTAAATCTACAAATTCATTTCGATATTTTCAAGGTCCTCTAGACAGACTTGCAAACGCTTTGAGGCATTTCAAAGATGGCCTTAGACTGAAGTGCTTTAGAGGCTGCGTCGATGGATAAAGTTGGAGTTTTCGATCTCCTTCTGCAGTAAAATATCTTCATTTCTCTCATCTGCTTTAGAATTTAATAGAATAGTTTTTGTTAGCGCTTTTTGAACTTCAACAAACCGAACTTTTAAAGCGGAAATGGTACCGAAACGTCCTGCCTATCTAATTTGAATTATCGATTTTAATGTTAACGAATTTGAAGTTTCCACAGACAGCCTTTCTTTATCAGATATAAAACTTGACATCTTTTGATACTATGCCAAAAAACTTTATAAATTTGTTGCACAGTTTCAAAAAACGTTTGCATTTCTAAAACGTCTTTTACTGCTTCATTAACTACCAAGTTTAAACTATGTGCAGCATAATCGACATGCACCTCATTTGGCTCAACATCTCTTATGCGTTTTTGAGCTCCTTCATAAGGACCTTTCATGTTATTAGCAGCATCATATCCTTGTCCACGGCACAGGGATATTCTTTTTTTCATTTATGGATTTTATAATCTGCTTGGACTTTGCTAAAACAGTTTGATCGTTAAGCTCATGAAATCCTTAAAATGACTCTTTAATTACGAGCGCCTTTTTCCATATTTATCTTTCTCGCATCGATCACACAGTAACGGCAAAGTTCACACAATTGGTCTGTTTTCGAAATATCTTGAGTTGTATCAAATATATTGGAGTAAAATTGTGCGGTTATTATTTCATTTACCTGTGCGTTACTTAACAACTCTTTCAAAACATGATCGTATTTCACAAATAACTCATTAATACTCAATAAATATCCTTTTGAACTAGACTCATTGTTGTTCGAATTTTCTCTATGGCCACGAAAAGCTAAGTAACAGGTAAACAGAAACGATCAGAGTAACGTCAAGGAGTCTAGTGAGTACTTGGCACCAAAAAGAGTTTTCTTAACTGATTATCGACTCTTCCTTTTCATATAGTCTTCCATGTAACTGTCATTGTATATGAATGTGAATGATTTGTTGATGTCTCGTGCCTTTCTATGGCTTCTATAATATGTATGTATGATATGTATATAGAGCAGCGATGCCATCTACTTATCACAAAAGCAAGAGAGATCGACCTCAAAAAGGCGGGAAAAAACGGACAAAAAATATTTAAAAATAGACAGAAAACAGGATAAAATTTATTGTCTTATTATTTTTATTTAATTTTAAAGTTATACATTTATTTTTATAAATTAGATAAGCTTTATTGTCTCATTTATGAGGACATAATACTCTTCTTCTGTGGCACTACTGTAGGAGGCATTAGTGCCAATCATGTTTAAATATTTATCAGGAACCTCATAAGTGTTACAGCATGCGCTGTGCCGTCGCAATCCAAATCTAATAATTTTTTTTTTTTTTTATGTAGAACTAAGATTATAATTATAAAATATAATTTGGTTAATAATGTGAGCAATAGCGACAAAGGTCTTCAGTTCAGGGGGAGAGATCGGAAGGATTTAGAAAAATGCAGGACCAGACTTGAGCGGGAATCGAACCCACGACTCAAGTTTGAAATATATTTGTTCCTAATCTACACAAAGGTCTTCTATACAAAAAAAAAAAAAACTTATGAAAAACTCTATTTTCCTTTAGAAACCCACAATAAAAACTTGCTATAATCTTTCTTTGGATCATACCTAACTTGACCATTTATAATTTATTTGTCAAAGCGGGACGTCCTCTGCGGAGATAAGTAAAAAAAAAAATTTTGGGTTTTACAAGTGAATTGTTATAAATATATATTATAATTTCTTATGTAAAAACAGTGTAACTTAACCTGATAGATGATATTGCGTTTAAAGTTTGTGTTTTAATCCGATTTCGCAATTTACTTTTAACCAAAGATACTTGGCTAAATACGCGCTCAACTTCCGCATTTGACCACGGCAACGACAACAAATTTAGGACGAATGTTGCTAGGTTCAAAAATGATTTGTTCCCTGCTGAGTCCTCATAGTTAATAGCCTCGGCCCAAAACTTAGCAGTGTCTGATATATTTTGCAATTTGATCAAATGAATATTATTATATTGTAATAATATTTTATCAATTTCATTGGTAGCTACTTTAAAAAGCTCCAAAATTTCGACTATTGGCTCTTTGTGCGCCCGTAAGATGATTTCTTTTGAAAACGAATCTATTTTCTTCAAAATTCGAAAATTTTCCGGCAACCTAATAAAACACCATGAAATTACATCGGTATATTAAGAATTGAAATTTTCATACCTTTGTTTCAGTTGATATATAAGTTCAACAACAAAATCTGTACAATTCACACGAATGGCACATTCTGTGTTATTGTCAAGCTTTTTTTTTTTAATTCATTATTTTGTTTCGAACTCGTATCCCAAATACAAATTTCTTTGTATGAATTTTTCAATTTTATCATCGAAAATATCCATTTCGACATGAGGTGCAATTATTTTAGCTTTAAGTGAACTAATGGCATGCACTAAATCGTTTAACAGTTTTGTGGGATTCGAATAATTGCTTTGGAAGCTCTTATTTATGCACTGCATATCTGCCAAAATCGGTTTTATAAATATGAGATATAAATTGTTAATGTCATTATATAAATCGCTTAGAATTGCGGCTTTATGAAATTTTTCTTCTATACAGCATCGTTTAAGTGTAATTTCAGCTCAACTCATTGTTCTACAATTCGTTGAACTGCACAATCAATGGAAAGCCATCGTGTGTCGCACACTCTCATCATTTTAAGCGGAACAGTATGTAAAATATAATTGTATGCATTAATTTTAATACGTCCTCATATTTTAAATATGACAACTGGGACAAGCACTCACATATAGTACAATTTGTTAATAATTAGTAGAAGTAAGACGAACACTTTAATTTTTCACGAGATTAATGATCTGTAATAATTTAATTTTACTTTATCTTTGTTTAAAGATTGATATAAACTCCTATAGGCGATTTGTCTACTTGAGCTTTTGCAAAATCAAAAGTAAGTCTCACTTACTATAAATTCAAGTGATTGTGGGAAAACTTTGTTCCAAGCAGCGTTTACGGCTAGTTGCACAAAATGGCACACACATTTAACCAACATTGAGGAAGGGACAAGTTTTTTCATCTCAGCATGGACTCCTCGTTTCTTACCCACAATGACATTGGAATTGTCCGTTCCAATGCCTATTAAATATTTAATTGGAGGCTTCAAGTGATCCAATTCTGCACAAAGACTTTCACTGATGGTTACAGATCACTGATAAGAAAGTTGAAACTATTTCTCTAAGTTCAGCGCTGTAGTAAATTAAAGCAAGTCCTGAAAATATTGGGGTTAATGAACTTTTTCGTTTTAAATAAACCATCACTTTACAGAAATGCATCCTACCTATAATCTTAGTAATGCTTACATCCGTCGTCTCATCGAATAGCAGGCTGTATTTGGCATCACCGATAACTTTACGAAGATCTTTAAAATGTTCGGCTAACACGTTTTTAATAACCTGTGTATATTTCGGCCGGCACAATTGCAATTGTTTTTGCACAAGTCGGTGGGCAATGCTGGGCAATGAACATTGCTACCGCCGCCTCCGGGCCAGCAGTTTCGTTCCTTGGCTTAGGCTGGAACGATATTTTACTTGTCTGTGTGAATCGATGGGCATTAACCACGTGTTTTTTTTGTGCCCAAGTGCGCACGTATTTGGTCAATTTTGGAGTTGATACCACACTTACACAACTTGCAGTAAACCTTATTGTTGTCTTTTGGATCGCGGCTCATCCCTTTTTAAAAGAGGCAGATTTAGCCACGACTTGCGAAATTTTTGTTTATAAATTTCTCTCGACATGTTTGTTTATGTTGGTCTTCTGCAGTTGTTTAAATACCTTTTTTTGTTTCTACTTTCTATCTCACGCCACTTCCCGCGCGAGCTGGGGTCTATTAAAAATCGAACAAGACTGGGTATCGACCACAAGTCACTTCGGTACTGAACTACTGGAGTTAGTAGACATGCAATACAAATTAATTGACTACTATACGGCTACAGACCTAATGTAGTCAGCCATTTATACTAATATCATGCACTATAAAGATACATTTAAATAAAGTGTGCGAAATTAAGTTAAATAGTTAATAGAATACCATGTGTTAAGGAGAGTTAAGAGATTAGAGTTTAGCTGATCGGAAGAAATAGAATTAGATACAAGGTCATAGTATAGATTGTAAGATTGACATAAAACACGAAAAGGATCATGTCGCAAATAAGTAGTCTTACATGTACCAACAAATATAGGAGAATAATTGTAACCCGAGAAGGAACATTAAAATTAATACTACCAAGCAAGAAAGGGGAAAAGATGCTGCCTACAATTAGATTGTGCAAAAATGTGACACCAAGAGTCGTTCTGCGACTGGATAATTTCGGGAGGCGGATTAGTTTAAGACGGCTTTGGTAAGATGGAAGGTTTATATTGGGATCCCAGTGTACGTGACGCAGTGCAAAAAGCAAGAATTGCTTTTGAACAGACTCAATACTATCACTGTACTTTTTAAACTTTGGATCCCATACACATGAAGCATATTCAAGTATTGGCCTAAAAACGGTTTTGATGAATTTTCGACAAACAAAACAATTTTATACGGCGCGAAAAATATCAATGACTTTAAAATGAAATTAAGAGATTACGAATCTATTCGCAAATCAAAAAATAAAAGTAGTAAAATGCGTGAGAAGAAAAAAGATGGTTTGAACAATAAAAGAAAAGCGACAGTAGTGTTAAAGTTGAAAAGAAAAAATGTTATTTGTTTTAATTGTGGCAGTAAAGGACATGTGTCGAAAGATTGCTTTAATAAAGAAAATGTTTCAAATGCGGAAAGTTCGGACAGATTTCAAAGGACTGCGGAAGCAATAAAATGCAAAAAGACGAAAACAATGTATCACGTGCAGGCAAAAACAACTTCTACTAGTAAAGAAGTACAACCACACAACAAAAAATGTGTAGCCTTTTTTGATAAAGGGATCAGGCTTAATAAAGTACGAGAAGATTTGTATAAAGAGTTACGAAAACCAAAGCTTGAAAAATGCAGTTTATGTCTTACTGGTTTTGGCGTTGAACGTGATGAAATAGACTATTTGGACATTTTAAGCAGTCAATCAAAATTGACAATGATGTTTTCATATTTGAATTTTATGTCGTACTAACAGTGGCTTTACACTGTGCTAAGATTCGAATCTATGAAGATGCGACAATGGTTCGAGTTTCATTTGACAACAACAACAGGGAAAATGGCAAAAATGAAGGGTTGTAGTTGTAAAGTGATTCGATTGAAAGATGCTAATCTCAAATAGATACGCTAAGATTCGGTTTTTTTGAATGGTCAGTCTTGACAGGGCTGGGCAATTTCCCATGTAGGTTGGCAGCATTTTCATTATTTCGTCGTTTTTTGTGATTGTCATGTGTCTTCCTCTTAATTTGATTTGCGCGCTACGCATAAAACCGCTGATCATTGCACAATACAATTTGAAGAAAATTTTAAATTGTAATTTTTTCTTTAAATATTAATAAAATAAGAAGCAGTAATGAAAAAGGAAGCTGCAAGAATTATTTGCATATCTTTGAAATTGTTCTCAATCATATATTTTTCACAAAATGTCCATTTTAATTATCACAACTAGCCACAACGTTCCATTTGTATGTATAATCAAAACAAACAACAGCTGTTCGTGATACTAAAATACCACTGTAAACCACAAAACCGAATCTTCGTGATACGAGCCACTGTAAAGCCACTATAACTTACTGCATGGATATGAAACTAATCAAACTGTTTTAGTATGTTGAAATATAGTTTAATCGCAATGGTGTCAAACGGAATCAGACATCGATATCTTGGGTCCACTAGAATCAACAAGTAAAAATTACAAATACATCTTAGCTGTTGCTCTACCCAACTAAATCAACCAAAACAAACGAAGTTAGAATAAAGTTGCGAAATCAAAGTATGACGTTTGGCAATGCAGCATTCATCATCTCAGATAAAGGTGCGGCTTTCACCTCAAAAGACTTTTTGAATTATGGCGACGACGAAAACATCAACCTAATCAAGACGACAACTGGCTTACCTAGAGTGATTGGGCAAGTTGAGAGGCTAAATTCAATGATAATATCAGTTCTTTCAAAACTTAGCATAGACGCTCGTACAAATTGGTACAAGTATGTTGACCGAGTCCAGCAGGCGTACACTAGAAGTATTGACACCACACCTTTTGAGCTGTTGATTGGTGTGAAACTACGTACTAAAGAAGAGCAACTACAAGACTTGATCAGAAAAGAAACGATAGCTGTATTTGACGGCGAACGCAATGACTTACGTGCTAAGCTAAGGCACATATATTAAAGCTACAGGAAGAAAATAAAAATACCTACAATCTAGGACGCAAGAAAGCATACAAAACATACAACGCTATAAAGCGTACACAATTTGGTGGTGGTCTCAAATTGAAGCCCAAGTTGTCAAAGTAAAATCCAACAACTCTTATAATGTCCAATAAGTTGGCAACTACGATGGTCCGAAGAATACATCTACATGCGCAGAGTTCATGAAACCATGGCTACGAAGACGAGGAAGACGACGAAGCATTCGTGGCGAATGTATAGTCAGAATGGCCGAATGTGGGAATGGAATGTGTAACAAGAAATGCAAAAACAACGATGATGAATACAACAACGATGTTGACAACAACAAGAACGACGATAGCTTCAAAAGACGTATGTAGCGCCAACGACGTAAGCGACAACGATGTGTCGTGACAACAGCGACGACTAAGGACAGCAGCAACTAGATGAAGCAATAAAAGAGAGAGCGACAGCGAAGAATAAGAAGCGACATTATGACAAAGAGACGATCAGCGAGACAGATAAAAGAGAAAGACGTGTTTGATTTGAATGATGTGTTGTGATTTGAGTGTAACATTTACATTTTACATTTATTTAATACTTAACTATAATTGAACTACTTAAACCTAATTTAACTACTTAAATATAAATAAAACTATTTAAAACCTACATAAATACTTTTCACACTGCACTGTATCTTGAATGGTCGGGTCTACGAGCCGGAAGTACACGACGACAATAGTCGACCAAAGACCACTCATTTCAGCCGCAAAGCTGCAGGTATGTATTCATGCATGCCTTTTTTCCCGAGGAGAGCAGTTGCTACCAGCGCATATGCTCAAAATCCTCTTAATCCGTGCTGGTATTGAACAAAATCCAGGTTCTAGAATTTGATTTTGTTCCGTGTACAGTAAGAGGATTGGTAAGAGTTCTGCCTCTATCCAATGTTCTAGCTTTATGGAATGGTGTCATCTTATGAATTGTTCTGGGTTAAATTCCTTGAAGGATCGGCCAGTGCAGTATGTTGCTTCTTGTTGTGCACAAGAACAGAGTACTTCATTTTAGCCGTGCCACAACCGCTCACACATTTGGTGGCCCCGTAAAATGTAAGTCGCAATTCTGCTTCTTATATGGAACGGGTATGTCCAATCTGTGGCAATGCTATACAACGCAATATTGTCTCAGTCGAGAGCAATAATTGTCATAGGTTGATTCATATGAAGCGTTGTGCTGGCCCTAGATTTCGAAGGGGTTGGGATATTGACTTCATAGCGCCTTGTTGTGAACTCTAACCGTTAATGCTTCACCATTTTCCATCCGGTCATTGTCACCTTTAGCTAATCGAACACTGTCACCTCCACTTTCTTCGCCACAAAATTTGTCAACACCGCTTGCTCGTAGCCTTACGTCATATCAATTGTTTGATTCTTTCAGGATTATGCAGTTGAATTGTAATGGGCTGCGTGGGAAGATTGTGGAGATCCTGGATCTCGTAAGCTGTGGGTGCGACACAGCATAAAGCTCAATCCTTCGTCATGTTTGAATGAAAACAAATAGGGAATGCCACAAAATGTGCCGTTCAATTTTGTCATCAATTTATAATGCATCCCTCGACTAACAGCAGCGAGAAGCGGTCCTTCATACGTAGGTTTAAGATCATCAAACCTGAAGTTGTGCCGGAGGAATTTATTTCTGGTAAAGTTGAAGCTGCGACTCGCAACGCGAAACCTTCTAAGGCCCTGGGACCTGATGGTGTTTCGATGCTTATGCTCAAACATTTGGGACCAGTAGCGTTTTCGTTTCGTTTGTTGTCCCTGACGTATGGAAAATAGCACGAGTTATTCCCCTCCTGAAACCGGGAAATGATGCAGATTTAGGTAGTTCTTACAGACCTATTTCTCTTCTTTCCCCAGTGGCTAGAGTTCTAGAGTCGTTGATTCTTCGGGCAATGACAGAACTTATCACTATTGCAGATCATCAGCATGGTTTCAGGAAGGGGCACAGCACTACCTCGGCCCTGAGCGAGGTTACTACACATATTGCTAGTGGACATTAGATCTGGCGAAAGCCTTTGACACTGTCAATCATGCAGTCTTGCTGCAAGATCTTTTTGGTACCACACTGAGTGTAACCACCAAACGCTGGCGAAAAACTACCTGCATGGTAGAAAAGTATTTGTTTAGTTCAGAGGCATGAGGTCAAGGTTTAGAAAAATTAAAATGGTCGTCCCTCAAGGGGGAGTTTTTTCCCCATTGCTTTTTAATCTATATATATATATCCAAGATGCTATTACCACCTCCAGGCATCAAGTTAGTAACCTATACTGACGATTGTACCATTTTTCCCTCGGGTGTGAATGTGAACGAAATTTGCGGCCTGATAAATAATTATCTCAGGGAAATCTCTGATTTCTTCTGTAGCCGCAACCTTAAGCTCTCACCGTCCAAATCAACATCTTTAAGCCTTAGCAGGAACTTCCTGGGGAAAGGAGAAGGAGATTTTAAATACCACCTATAAGGCAATTGGACGTTCTGTCCTTAACTATGCCGCTCCTGTATGGTCTCCTTTCCTTAGTGATACTCAATGGGGACATCTGCAAGTAAGTCAAGTTGCTTCCTTCAAAGGCAATACTCTTGACAGTGGTCGCTATAAGTCTGGTCGTGAAATTGCATTAGAGTGATGATAGTGAAAAGCGTCTCCCACGTAGTACTAGGACCACCTTAGCTCAGGTAAGGTCGGGCTGGTCTCTTATCCTTCAGTGCTACAGGGAGCGTATTGGTCTTTCTGACAATGATCGCTGTCCGCAGTGTGGTGGTTCTCCTCATAACACGGTTCACATTTTCAATTGTCCCATAAAACCGACCCAGTTGACTCCTATTGACTTATGGCTTCGACCGTTAGAGGTATCTTCCTTCTTAGGGCTTGATGTAAGTTAGAACTTTACCCATTTTTATTGAATTTTAGTTAATTAACGTAATTTTAAATTTTTAATTCTTCTATTTTTTAAATTTTTTCTTTTTTGTTCCCTCTGCTGCACACAAAGTTCCGTTTCCTTTACCCTCTCCCTTTCCTTATTAATTGCATGCATACTTCTAATTGCAGCTCCCCTGCTGTTACAACAACACCAATGATGCATTTGGTCGTTCAGATTGACATTTTTGAATCATGAACAGTTGTTTTTTGTTTTGGTCGTACATGCAAATGGAACGTTGTGGTGATAAAAAGCAATTCACAGTGTATTCAAATAATTCTTGTAGCTTCCTTTTTCATTGCTGCTGCTTATTTTTTTAAAATTTAAAAATAAAATTACAATTGAAAATTTTCTTAAAATTATTTGTGGCCAACGAAATCACCTAAGCGGTTGGTAACAATGCACAAATTGTTGGCAACGATTGCCAAAATTTTAGCAGCGCTGCGCAGGCTGACCATTCCGTTACAGCATTTTAACCTCCGTTCTAAACTAACGGAGGATAAACGGTCGTAAAATTCTACAACACTTTTGTTGTTGTTGAATTAACCATCGTCCTTGCCGCATTAGAGCTAAACGGCGCAAATTCTCTGTCTGAAGAGAGCATTAGTGTTTTGGCATACAAGTCCATTTTCTCGTATTTGAGGAAAATGCTGTATTTTTAGGGATTTGTAAGTTTCACACCCCTTATATTGTATTTGGCTGTGTGGTTTCCATTGCCGAGAGCTCATTTGACAAGTCTGAAATCTTGAGACATTTCGCAATATATCTTCTTTCTATTACTCATAGCGGGTCTCTGGTGCAGAATTTGTTTGTGTGGGCGTATTTTTGGTAATTAGAGTACTGCGCGATTGTCCTTTTGTGATGAGGGGGTTCAAATTCGATTTTTGTTTGTAGAAGGGAAGTAAACTTGTTTATATATTATTTTTTAATTCTATAAAGAAGATGGTATTTTCGTGTTTTTCTGCTTTATGTTGTAAATATTGAGTACTTTATGTCCAGCTTCTTGAAGCTCTGATTTTATTTCTCCAGTATCTGTCGAAGGGTGCATATGCCTAAGCATGGGCGTAGCCAAGATGTTGTTCTGGGGGGAAATATTTATTTTATTACACTAATAAGTAGTCTTCGATGTTCTTCATAGACCGCTTAAATAGTTCTCTAGCTTCGTTGATCTCATCCATGTTTTAACACGACGCATTGTACAGAAGAACCTCTCTGTTACTTGTTGTACAAGGCTATGCCAAGGAAAATAAAATTGTGTTTTTTGTGGCAGGAAAGAATATTTCCGCCTCCTTTAACACTTTCGTAAAGTGTAGTTCTTTAAGGTTTTTCTCTTATCACACCCTTGTCCTCCCATAGTTTAAACCATAACTCGGTAAATGGTATTGTAGTATTGGCAGACATTTTTTTGATTTCTCTTTAAAATCAGGCAATGACATATTTAGCATTAAACTGGGATCTAGCGATATCAAGCCGAAAGCAGGTAAATTTTTATTATCAAAGCGCGGATATCAGGGATTCTAAATAAAAGATAAAGATCGATCGCTTCCAAAAATCGCATGGAGACTCAGAAGGGTGATTGAACCGATGTTGTTGAAGAGATACAATGTGCGAGACTTGTAAATCAGTCCCAATTGCAGCTGCAGTTCTGGTAGAGTTCTTGATAATAATTTGATTCTCTTCGCCCGCGTTGCTGCGGTGATCTTTTACGAGAGATATTTTTTTAAAATAATTCATGCATGCATACATGTCGATAGCTTTTGATTGTAAAGGTTGAGATACACAAACGACTTCAGCGTTAAGCTGCATTGTCGACAAACGCAGCATGCAGCTTCAAACTACTCAAACGACGTCGAGGTACACAAACGACTACAACGTTATTGACTACAGTAAAAATAAACAGCTGTGAATTTGAAAATTTAAGAAAGTAATTATTGAAGAACACTGTATTAAAAGTTGAATTATTAAAAAAATGAATATCATAATGTAATAAATTGAATTGGAATAACTTTTTAAATAGATAGGAAAGTCTGTCATCAAATTTAATATAAATACTTGCAAAGAAATTGCCAATTACCAATTCACCACGGTCACCACCAATTCACCAAAAGTAATTCACCACGCGACTAGCAGTTCTAATAAATGCTTTGTATCTCGTTCATATACTTTTAGAAAAGGTAACGCTGAGATCTTTCACCGCGTGCAGTTACAATTATGACAATTTCAATTAATCTTCGAAAATTTAAGTGTACATTACGATTGTGCCACTGTGTTATGTCGTTAAAGAGAAATAAATTGCCTATCGTTTGCGCTCTTTTAAGGTGGAGATACCCAAACGATTTCAACGATAAGCTGCATTGTCGACAAACGCAGCATGCAGCGTCAAACTACACAAACGACGTCGAGGTACACAAACGACTACAACGTTATTGACTTCAGTAAAAAAAAAAACAGCTGTGAATTTGAAAATTTAAGAAAGTAATTATTGAAGAACACTGTATTAAAAGTTGAATTATTAAAAAAATGAATATCATCATGTAATAAATTGAATTGGAATAACTTTTTAAATAGATATGAAAGTCTGTCATCAAATTTAACATAAATACTGCAAAGAAATTGCCATTTACCTAATCAGTTTTGTGTCATTCACCACGCGATTAAGCAGTTATTTTGGTTCACAAACCAGTTCTTTTTCCATTTACCAATACTGTTTTCTGTTGAAGTTGTTCAACTTTTGACGTTCTTGCGTTCGCGAGCAAGCTATGTAATTCGGTCCATACGACTTCATACATTTCAACTTTTGTGTTTTGCCGCACGAACGCAGCAAAAGCTGATTTGCAAGATAACGTTGTTTGTGTGTCTCCACCTTAATGCATTGGCATAAGGTTCTTTTATGCTTGAGTATTTGCCTATCAATCCAATTCTGACTTAGTAGCAGCGCAATATAATTGTCCACCCTTCCTGGCAGCAGCAGGAAGAATAATAAAGTCCTTTGACAATTTCTTCAACATTTTCATTAAAAATAACAACATCCTTATATTTTTGTTACCAGCGTGTTTCACATAAATCTGGAATATTTGGTACGTGCTTTCTGCCTAGAAAAGCTTCTCGAAAAAAATGTATGATGTCTTTTATAATGCTAATCGTGTCTCGTATTTCTAGAACTTGATTTAAATCATTTACGACCAATTTAAGCGTGTGCCTTGCGCAATGAAAATACAACGGGTTTTTATATTACTCCTTAAAAATTTCTTGAACACCACCAATATGTGAGGTGAGGTGGATATTATAATTCTTACGTAAGATAAATTATGAAATAAAATTAAAAACATCGAAATTTTGCTTACGTAATATTTGAATGACACCATAATCACTTGTAATAGTCGATTTACATTTCATTGCGCGCACTAAGTAGTGCTAACAATCGGCAATGACACTGCGCAGACAATGAAAATGAGTCATAGCGCTTTTGAAACAAACCTTTCAACTTATTTCTTTCAATTGCTTTGATGATTTACTTGCTCGAATTCATCAAGCCGAGCGACTCGTTCTTTCCGCTATGAGTCGGTCTTACTGTGTCTTTGTTTACGATTTCGACTAGATCATTGATGCACAACACTACACGAGTTGATTTGCGAAAGAATTGGCACAGGCAATGTTGCTATTGGTAGCGATGCGTGTAGCATATGATTCATTTGAGCGATAGAGGACAATTTTTCGTTTAGTGTTGTACCGTGCAGTGCTCTAGTACAAACTAATAAAGTTTGCAGTACCAATTCCATTTTAGTCATTCGCAAGTAAAAGTAATATGCGTACTAGGTTTTGACAAAGATAGAGAGAATGGACACGTTGGTGGTTGTTTTGCTTGTCTTATGCGTCCACTCACTTTGCCTCGATTGTCTTAGACTTGGTAAATTCGTGAGCGACTACGACAATGTTTTTAATACCATTAATTCTTCAGAAACAAAATACAACATTCACCCATAATCACTTCAAATTAGTATAGCAAATCGAGTACGCATTTTAGAGTGAATAATTCAAAAGCTGTTTTGAATATAATCATGCACCTATCCACTGGACAGCAAACAAACGTTCGTTCTCGTGCTCACAAATATTTCCATGGTGTAAGAAATATAGGTGACGGCAAGTTTTTACAGTTATGTGTCGCTCTCTTCAAAGGTCCTTATGCTATCGTCTCATTTCTTAATTTTTACGCTGCACAACACTATCATATGTTCATTGTTTACATATGTGATATTGTGCATATTTAACAGCATGAAAATTGTATGTATGAAAAATAGAAAAATTGCTGTTTTGTTTTTTATTTATATAGAACTAAGATTATAATTACAAATTATTATTTAGTTATTAATATGAGCAATAGCGACAAAGGCCTGCAGCTCAGGAAGGGAGTTATAGGAAGGATTGGAGGAAATTAGAAAAGTGCAGGACCAGACTTGAGTGGGAATCGAACCCGCGACTCTAGGATGTCAGCTTGGCGCACTAACAATTGAGCCAACGAGCCAGTCAGTCAGTTTACTGTATTATTTTATTCAATTTATTGTACATCCTACATTGTTTATTCGCTATTTTATTTTAATAATATTATTTTGAACACGAATTCACCATCTCCAGCACAACTGATCAAAGCACAAATAATTGACTTCATAACACTAATTTTTCCATTTTCGCGTTATGGTCAACACTAAATGCGTGTTTTTCCAGCGTTTTAGTACATTGATATCCTTATGAAGTAAAACTTGAGATTGAGCAAATTTTGAGAGAGTAACAGGCAAAATTGGCACTACTTGTATTATGTATCATGAAATATTTCTGAGTATGACAACATTACAGCAACAATTTCATAATTTTTTTATATATATTATTACTATTATAATTATATTAAGTTTAACTAAAGATTAATGAGATGGTCGTATTTGGTGTCCACGACGCAGATCACTAGGGTGAAGTCTTTTCAGTCGTCTGCGACAGTTATAGTTGAGGAGTTCGTTAACAAGTGGATTGAGGTGAAAAATCAAATGATCATTGTATCTGCTGGTGTGCCTGTTGATTTCCTCCCAAACTGTAGGCATCTGGAGATCATTGTGTAAAGTGCTATTCTTTACGAACCATGGCGCATCGGTTATTTTCCGAAGTGCTTTGTTCTGAGCGACTTGTATTCGTTTGATTTGTGAGAAGTTTGCCAAACCCCAGAGCTGGATGCCATATGTCCGAGATGACTTAATGATAGCTTTGTAAACAGTTAGTTTGGCATTTAAGCTTAAAGTGCTGGCGGGGCGTAGCAACCAGTTTAGCCTGAATCTTGGTTATGCATGTTTTAGTAACCCCAGTGATGTGGTGTTTACATGTCAAGCGTCTATCAAAGTGTATACCGATATATCTCACATTATCAGCATATGGAATGTCAACATCACCCATGTTGACCATAGGGCACCTGTCACGACGTAGCGTGAAACAGCAGTGTTGCAACTTTGCTGAGTTTAATCCCACATTCCAGCGCTTAGCCCATCCATGAAAGCTGTCAAGATAGTTTTGTGTATCATTCGAGGCTTGAACATTACAGTTGCTTCTTGTTAGGAACGCTGTATCGTCAGCAAAGGTTGCCAACATTGAGTGAGCTATTGGCATATCAGCAGTGCACAGTGTGTATAATACCAGTCCGAGGACGCTTCCCTGCGACACACCCGCACCAATGTGGCAAATAGAGGATCTATCATCCTTCAGCTCCACCAAGAAGTGACGATCCAGCAGATATGATTTGAGTAGAAGATACTGCCACTCTAGGATATGGTTCTTGACTGGACATCTAGGAATATAGCAGAGCAATACATCTTCCTTTCAAAAGCCTCTAGTATGAATTGGACCACTCTCTGTACTTGTTCTGGCGTGGACAATAATTTCTTGGGATCTTGTTGTTGGAAACCCGTACAAACTTTTCGAAACTGCTAGAAAGAGGAAAATGAGAACGCTAAGGTTTTAGTTCGAATTGTCTAGTCCAGAGGTGTCTAAACATTGCTTATGGAAAAGCAAATACCAATACATGTATAAGAAAACTACAATACATAGAAACGAAAGATTTTTTATATACACTGAAAAAAAAACTTAAATATACAAAGTTCTTTTAATTCTTCCACGAGCCTTCCAATAAATTGTCCAAATTTATGTGAAAGTTTTAGACAATTTTAATAACGCTTCCAAATGTTCGTTGCTTATTCTAGATCTGTGTTTACTTTTTATTAATTTTAAATTCGAAAAAGCACTTTCACAGATATGTGTTCTACCAAACATGGAATACAAACTTAAAATTTCTTTTTGAAATAATGGATACTTTTCTGATTTTAAAGATTTCCAAAAGTCAATGCCCTTTAAATTAGATACTTTAAGTTCAGAATCGCATTGCAGATCACATAGTAGTTCCATTTGTAGCTCAGGCTTTTGATCGTATAAGTTGCATGTCATTGGACTATAAAAATTGAGCATCATTTGTTTGATGCACTCAAAATCTTTGTCTATTTAAATTTTTTTTTTTTTAAATCGTCAAAATGGCTAATGTATGTATGTATCAAAGATAAAAGTTGAAATTTGAAATTCGTTAAAAACAGTTTTTAAACAGGAAAACACATTCTTTTGATATCTAAATCAAGTAGAAATATATCGGTCTTCTTTACAAAACCTTCGATTAAGTCTACTAAATCAAAAATAGATTTTTTTTTGCCCTGAAGTGATATATTATGGTAATTTAGGTGTGTCGTTAAACTTTCAACCTAAAAGCAACGTAATTTGCATGGAAAGTTTTGAAATGCCTTTCCATATTAAATTTTGCATTCGACTGAAGTATGTTAAAGCATATTAAACATTGTGCTTCAGCCTTAAAATTTTTGGTGAAATAAAAATCATTTTGACATTTCTTCTGAAATGCCTACATTTCAAATGATTGAATCGTTTGTTACACTCCAATTTGGCTTGTTACGCTCTCAAAATTCGCTCAATCTCATTTTTTAGTAAATAAGTATCATCAGTGCATTAAAACGCTGAAAAACACGCATTTAGTGTTGAACACAACGTGAAATTGCATTGAAAATGTAAAAATTAGTGTTATGAAACAACGCCGTAATTTTAAAGTAGTCAGCACTTCGTTCAGAAAAGTCAAATCAGTCAGCGTTTACTAAGTGATTGGAAAAAGGTCAGCGATTGGCTCTGCTGAACGCGCCCATTTTTTATCAATATTGATTATCATTGTATGGGTAAATTGTTGCCTGCGCTTATCTCTACAATATCGATTGTTGTTCACTTTACCTATAGTTTGTTGGTCTAGCTAGAGTTGAGAGAGGCAACTGCTATAGTGCTCTAGGTGTTGTGCACATTACCTAAGAGTTTTACAAAAACAAATGAGCATGATGAGTAAGGGCTTGGGCACCACTGGTCTAGTCTATATAGTTAGCGTCAATTTAAAACATAAGCTTTATAAGGTATTTTCTACCAAAGACATTCTTCTTAAACAGTAAGCGTCGTCAGTACGGGCATAAACTCACAAAACCAATTGACAATTTATACAATAATAGATAATTTAAATTGAGCAGAACACGCAGAGTTCTAGTTTAGTATTCACATTGTCGTTTTGTGTTCTGAACAGTTGTTTTTTTCTTTGGTTATACATACAAATAGAACGTTGTGGCTAATTGTGAGAAATTCAAATGGAAATTGTGTGAAAAATATATGATTAAGAACAATTTGCATTGTATGCAAATAATTTTTGCTGCTTCCTTTTTCATTCCTGCTACTTATTTTATTAATATTTAACAAAAATCAGACAAGTGTGAGTCGGATTCGCACACGGAAGGTTCTGTACCGTCGTACAAGATTTTTTGCTTAAAATATTAAATTATGAGTATATTTAACAACCTAAAAGTATATTACAATTAACAGCTTAAAATTATACTATAAAAAAAAACATTTAAACCAAAGGTTAAATTATAGAACAATGCTTCTAAAAATGTCTATTTTTAGTATTTGTCGTTCTACACACAAGTGAATTACACACTCTGTGAAAATTTCAACTCTCTACCTATTACGGTTCATGAGATAGAGCAGGAGACGGACGGACGAACGGACAGTGTAAGCTTAGTAATAGGGTCCCGTTAGCTCCCTATGGGTACGGAACCCTACAAAAAATTACAAACTAAAATTTTTTCAAATTGTGTTGTGCATAATCAGCTGTTTAATGTTGAGAATGACATTAAAAAAGGCGGACAAGCCCAAAAACTTAGTAGCAATGCCGCAGAGTGACCAGCATTAAAAGTGAGTTCTGGCTGTTGTTGTCATCAGAACACAGTGTTTTCTTTGCGTTCTCGAGAACACCGTGTTCTGCTCAATGTAAATTGCCTATAAAGGGCCCTGCACACTTTGCGACCGCGTCATACAACGTGTCGTACGACAAGTTAGTAGTTTGCTGCACACGTAACAGCCTTTACATACAATTTCATTTTGTGTGGTATTTTTCGGCTTGATCGTATGTGTGTATTTGCGCGGATAGTATAACAAAATGAATTCAAAAACTGTCGTTGTGCTCTTAATTGACGAAATTTGTGAAATTGAAATAGAAGAAGAATAAAGAATTGTAAAAAAAGGATGTAGTCAAGGAAATGGCTACAAAAGAGATATAAATTTTCAAATAACAAATTGTTAACAACATTGAAGCATAATGAGCCTGCAGATTGAAATAATTATATGAGAATGGGTGATGCAACTTTCAATGTACTACTAGAGAAAGTTAGAGTTCACATTGAAAAAAGCGACACGATACTTAGGAAGGCTATTAGTGCGGAGAACTGGCTGGGAATTACATTGCGTTTCTTGGCAGCGGGGAACTCGTTCCAAGATTTAACCTTTTCGGCAGCAGTATCCCCACAAGAAATTAGCAAAATTGTGATTGAAACGTGCGAAGCGATAATAATAATAAAGTTTTAAAAGAGTTTATTATTTGGTAATTTGTTTTTTTTTTTGCGAGAATTCCGTAAAAAAAAAAATTTAAAAAGAAAATTGTCAGTCCGGTTTGCTCACTTCGACGTTCAAAAGACATTGAAATTTAGTATGAGGTTGTACAATATAACTTGTCTGCACACAATGCAACCGAAGAACTAACCGTCGAACCTACTTCGACAAAAATCATAATTTTTTGATCTGCCAACAAGCAGTGTTCCATTCCATTTAATTCCATGACGTTGTACGACGTGGTCGCAAGGTGTGCAGGTCCCTTAAGACCAAACATTGGATAACACTGATCGACAAAATTTCCCTTTTTCATTTTATGTTATATAAACTTTTCAATTGTTTTATCTTATTTTTTAACCATAATTATTTGAATTTTTTTTAACATTTTTCATTTATTAATCTAGAATAAAAAAAAATTTTTTGCGTGGTAGTTTAATGTTATTTCAAAAATCTGATATAAATAATGGAAAAATGCAAATAAATACATAACAAAATGCAATTCATATATATATTTTTTTTGTTTTTTTTTTTTTTTGTTTTTAAAATACATATTCAAAATAACATACGCCTATTATTTTTAAAATGGTTTAAAACATGGGCATTTATTTTCTCCAGATTCTCCTTTACCATTTTTTTGTGAGACATAATAGTGGCTTTACAGTGAGCTAAGATTCGAATCTATGAAGATGCGTCAAATGAATCGAGTTTCATCAAAATTAAGGGGTTGTAGAGTGATTCGATTGAGAGATGCTAATCTCAAATAGATACGCTAAGATTTGGTTTTTTTGAATGGTCAGTCTTAACAGGGCTGGGCAATTCTTCCATGTAGGTTGGCAGCATTTTCATAATTTCGTCGTTTTTTGTGATTGTCATGTGTCTTCTTCTTCTTTTTTTTTTCGCGCCGCACATAAAACAGCTGATCATTGCACAAAACAATTTGAAGAAGATTTTTAATTGTAATTTTTTCTTTAAATATTAATAAAATAAGTAGCAGTAATGATTACAATTGATTACCATAACCAATACAAGGATAAGCCTCGGATACAAAAGGAACAACAAGATGACGACATTTGGCCCACGCACCCGGACAAGAATAGCACAATGGAATATAAGAACTCTTAGAGAAGTCTCCAGACAGGCGCAACTCGAAATGCAGATGACAGCATACAACATCAACGTGCTTAGCATAAGTGAAATGGGGTGGAATTGCAGCGGCATATGTACAACATCGCATGGCAGTACGATTCTATTCAGCGGGAAAGAAGACCGAGGAGAAAGCGTCGTTGGCATAATTATATTCAAAGACATGCGTAACACCTTGCATTCCTGGGAACCAATCTCTGACCGCATAATCCTGGCCCGCTTCCACAGCAATGTCCATAGGCACATCGCCATTGTGCAATGCCATGCTCCAACGGACAAACATACAATTTTTTGTCATCGCCTTGAGAATAGTCGGTAGGTCGGTTATTCTTGCGTATACATTTTACTAATACTATGAGAATTGTTTAATATGTAATACATATTGAAAGTACATACAGAAGAGTGCAAAACGATTATAATGATTGCACATGTTCAATTCACACTCACTAGCTGAACCCACCTATTCTCAAAAATGTCACAAAAAAGGAATAATGCTGTTAACGCCTAACATCATCAATTGCTCGCTGTTAAGTCATTTTTCTTTCTCAAGAAAAGCTCTTACCATCAAAGCTTTTAAAAACAACATCATTCAGCAAAGATGGTCTGTCGAGTACGTCTTTCGAAAATTGCATAAAAATATTAAATATTTGTGTGCACTGTTATCGCTCGATAAAATGGATAATCTTTAACATTTTTTCCAATTATCCAAAAAACATCCTCGACAGACCTTCTTGGCTGAATGATAGTCGATTTCAAAAGCTTTGATGATAAGAGCTTTTTTTCATATGGAAAAATGGCTTAACAGCCACCACATGATAATGTTAGGCGTTAACATTTTCATGACTTTTTTGTGATATTTTTGAGAATAGGTCGGTTAAAGTAGGAATTGCGAAGTAAAATTAAATGAAATTATTTAAAGTTAAACTTAAAACAAAATTTATTTTTTCCGGTGGGGAAATTTATTTGCAACAAATTGCAAGCCGCTACTTATAGCCATATGTGGTCAGAGAAAATAAACTTCAATAACGCAGACGGTATAGATGACCCAAATCAGCGACATCCAGTTCATATAGCCTGCAGTGTGGTCATGAGTCCCGTAGGTAGCGATGGACGAACGTGATAGAATTTATTATATGACGTGCATAAAACTTGGAAAGGATCGTGTAGGGCATAGTTAGTAATGCATCTATTCATGGCTAAGGGGACGAAATTTCTGGTAAGCACGACTAGGGATAGAAAAGTTCAACTGAATAGTAGCTCAGGAGAGTCAATTTCCCCGACTATGAGCTTACGAAGAAAGGTAATCCTTAGAGCTACTTGCGCTGATCAATAAGTCTTAAGAAAAAGAAAAACAATTTTTTTTTTCGATACATTTCAGACGGCCCTAAAATAAGCGAATTTGAAAACTCCCAACATCAAAAAAGTCGGTATTTTCTACACTTACTCGACAATCTCCTCCAGTTCTATACAATTTTCCAGTTTTTTTTACAGTTTTTAAACCTTTCAAAAAGTAGGATTTCGGAAGTTCCTCAAAATACGCGTTTGTTTCATTAATGACATCTTCGTTCGACATAAAACTTTGTCTCCGACCCTTTCTTTTTAAAATTGGAAATAAAAAGAAGTCACCTGGGGCCAAATCTGGTGAATACGTTGGATGTTGTATTAATTCGAATTTTAGTTCCTTGGTTTTGGCCATCGAAACTCCGCATGTGTGCACAGGTGCATTGTCCTGATGAAAGAGAATATTTTTCAAATAAGGACGTTTTGTCTTGATGTCTTCGCCCTACTGGTGCAATAATATATATATATATTATTCCTAGAGTTCCATGTTGGAACATAGGGCCACAACGAATTTCCTACATTCGGGTCTGTTTTGTGCCAGTCTCTTCACTTCATCTAAGGCGCATGACATGGGTTTCCGACTCTAACAGTCGTATCCAGGTGTTCGCTGGTCTTCCTCGTCTACGGCTTCCTTGAGGGTTCCAGTCAATCGCGGTCCTTGTTAGGTCATCGCTTACCCTACGCAGAACGTGGCCGATCCAGCTCCAATTTCTTTTACGGATCTCTAGATGTACTGATTGCTGGGTTCTGGCCCATAAGGCGGCGTTTGAGATAATATTTGGCCAGTACATTTTTAAAATTTTTCGTAGACATCGGTTTACGAAGACTTGTAGTGCAATGAGGAAGCATAATACCTTCCAGTAATTGTTTTCGCTTTTCCCAAGTAATCGGTGTAGATGATTCCTCGTGCATCCCAAAAAACCGTGGCCATCAGCTTGGCGGCCGATTTCACCGTCTTCGTCTACAGTTTTGTATCGGCGCAAAAACTCGGCAGGATTGCGAAGGAACAGTGCCAAAACAGCCTTAGAGTCGATCACACAGTAATCTCTACTGATAGCAAACGCGGCACCAATCTTGCCGAGACTTTTTTCATACCCAATTTTTCGTGCAAAATTGAAACCACTGTAAATATGCCTGTGGCCTCAACAATTTCGCGCACTTTCATTCGTCGATCACTCAATCGATATCGTGGATTTTCCCAGTTTCTTGGGTGGCCACCTCTACTGGACGTCGCGAACAATGTTCACCATTTGTGAATGTACGGACACGTTCAAACTCATTTACCCAATTGTAAATAGTTGCAAACGCAAATGTGCCATGAACTTCATCTAACTTAGCTTGGATTTCTTTCGGTGTGAAGCCATTTAAATAAAAGTGTTTAAAAACAAAGTTTGTTGCTTCAATTGATAATAAAAATCACGTGGTCGATATTACTCAGACTTCAACAGCTGATTAGTGATGGACTAAACATAAACGAAACAAAAGTTATCGATGCTAGGAGTGCTATCTCTTGGATTTTTTAAGGACTTATTCATCAGCCCACGTATCCTACGATGCACCAAAGATTGAAGACTGATAAGAAGGAGCGTATCAGAGTCAGATGGTAACCGGGAACTAGGATTCCATTTTAGGCCACGAAGAGCCAACAGAAGGAACTGTTTCTGCACAGACTCGATTCGATCTTGATTCTTTATATGTTGCGGTGACCAAATGCAAGATGCAATACTCAATGAGTAGACGCAAAATATGTAAAAAGAATCTTTGTCGTATAAGGCTCATTAAATTCAATAGATCAACGTTTAATAAAACCACAAACACACTTCGCCTTATTTACGACGGAAGAGATATGCTGGTTAAAACAAAGCGTAGAACAACCTCGAGTTGGACGTTATCAATCTTGTAAGTAGCAAAATGAGGCTTACGTCATGAACTTACATTTGGAGATATTTAGATATAAATAATTTGTTAAGCACTAAGAATGTAAAGAATCAAGATCTTCTTGGAGTCTGAGATGAGGAGGTGCAATCATTTATAAACAGGATAAACAATAATAGGCCTATATGGATTCCTTGAGTTGTTCAATAACACTCTTAAATAAGATACAATCCAAAGAAGATGTTGTGGAAAACCTAAGAGGACAAACTTATGTACAAGCAGATCATGATTAACAGACTCAAGAAGATCATAGAACCGTGTTAACATTGTTGTACAAAAGTGATATAAGGTTGAAGTGTGCATTTTTTCAAATCGTTTCGGGATTGCAGCAATACCTCTGTAATTGAATATGTCAGCTTTGTTACCTTTTTTATATAGGGGAACAATATAAGATTCCTTCCAAATAGGAGGAAAAGATGTGCTCTGAAGTGATAAATTGAAAAGTTTCGAAAGTGGCTTACACAGAGACTCAGCGCATTGCTTAAGCAGACAACTAGGTATTTTATATGGAACGGGTGAGTAAATGGATTTCAACGATTTTGAATTTATAAGAAGACACTCCTCACTAAGTACAGGAATAACAATGAGGTGGTATTATTGACAGAGCTAATGGCTCTAGCATGACTCATATAAGTTTCCAAATTGGAATTAGGTGGAATATAAGAACACGATAATTATAATTTGAATTTTACTAAACAATTGTTTTGTGCATAATGTTTAATGTTGAGAATGACTAAAAAAAATGATCAAAAACTTGGCAGCACTCCCGCAGAGTGTGACTAGCATTAAAACTAAGTTCTAGCTGAATTTAAGCGGAACACAGAGTTATCAATACTACAGCAACAACAAATTTCGTTCGTTTCCCTGTTGTTGTTGTCATCGGAGCTCTGTATTCTGCTTGAGATCTGCAGAACTCTGAATTTTACTCACTGTGTAAACGCTTTAATTGAAAGCGAAAATTTATGTTACCAGGGCTGGGAAATTTTGTAATTTATTTTTATATATTTATTTAATCATTGAACAAAACAATTTGAAGAAAATTATAAATTGTAATTTTTTTTATTTTAATAAAAAATTAGTAGCAGGAATGAAAAAGGAAGTTATAAGAATAATTTGCATACAATGCAAATTTTTAATAATCAATTATTTTTCGCAAAATGTCAATTAAAATTTATCACAATTCGCCATTTGTATGTATAACCAAAACAAAAACCAGCTGTTTGTTTAAAGCGAAGTCTCTGTGTGAATGTTCGCTGAAAAAGTAACACTTTTTAAGCTGTGCGAATCGACTATTCGTGGTAAAATTTATGAGGGCAGTTATTCAGTAATTTAAGTGCGGCGCGCAAAAAAACGAAGAAGAAGACACGTGACATTCACTAAAAAAGACTAAATTATGAAAATGCTGCCAACCTACATGGAAGAATTTCCCAGCCCTGTTAAGACTGACCATTCAAAAAAACCGAATCTTTGCGAATCTATTTGAGATTAGAATCTCACAATCGAATCTCTCTACAACAACAACCCCTAATTTTTGTCATTTTCCCTGTTGTTGTTGTCAAATGAGACTCGAATCATTGTCGCATCTTCATAGATTCGAATCTTCGCTCACTGTAAAGCCACTATAACAGCCATTGGAAGCTGACAACCTCGTGAATTTTGACGAAAATGGAAAATAGTAAATTTCGTATGATCGTAAAGGATTATTTTTTATGTAAAAAGCATCACCAAAGTCAAGATGATGAACACTTTGGAAAGTGTCCACCATTAATTACAATGGTTAGGAAGTGGTTTTCTGAATTACTTTGTGTTCGTAAGTACAAGTGAGGGTACCCAGAAGAGATCGACGTGCCAGAAATCGGCTATAAAATCCGTGGAATGATATTGGACGATCGGAGAATAAAAATGCGTCAGGTGGCTTAGGCTTTCGGTATCTCAACTGAGCGAGTACATCACAATAAAGATGAATATTTGGAAAGAAAAAAACTATCAGCGGAGTAGGTGAAGAGATTTCTCTCGCTCGACCATCAGCGCAATCATGTGGCCTCTTCAAAGGAGTGTTTGGTAATGTTCAACTACAAGCCGTTTCGTATCTTTGAACGAAACATGGATCCATCACAACACACCAAAAGCCAAGAATCTGTCACAGCCAAGGTGGGTCTTTCGGTCAACAAGGTCATGGATATTGTTTTTTGGTGTGCCCGCGGTGTCATTCAAATCGTTTGAAAAGGGTAACACAATCACCAGCGAATATTTTTCAGATGTGTTGAACAGATTCGACATTGATTTAAAGCAAAAACGACTGTATTTGAGGATTAAAATTGTTTTTCCGCCAATGCAATTCACGGGTGCACTTTTGTGTGTCGCCATGTCAAAAATCCACAAATTGGGTTATGAACTGCTACCCCATCCAGCATATTCTCCATATTTAGCGCCGTAACACTATTTTCTGTTTTTAAATCTGAAGCAATGACTCGCAGGTAAGATATTTGGACCGAATGTAGAGATAATCACTCTTTATCACTATTATTTGTAAGGATTAAAAAAATGGATGGTTTAAATTTACAATTAGATTCGTTATGGAGCGAGAGCGAAACGTTTTAATGCATACACCCGTGAGATTGAATTCGACCTCATTGTAGTTGCTTAATGTGAGAATATCCAGTACTTTTCACTTAGGCACGGAAGGAAAGAGGTCTGCTAGTTTAAGTGAGAACAATGAATACTCCTCGCGGCTGTTCTAGAAAGTTGCCCTGATACCTATGTTAAGAAAAGTGATATCTTAGCTGGCAAAGGCCTCCAAGATAGATAGGATCTTAGTAAAGGGTTTTTTTTTAGAAGTTTACGAGTTGGCAACACTGCTTTATTTGACAACCGATTTAACAGTTGATAGTTGCTTTTTGTTTAGTTTGGTTTGGCATTTCATCCGATACCTTCCGGTTAGTTAAAATGGATCGCTACATGAGAGAACAATGTGTTTTTATTATTAAAAACTTAATAATGAATTTTAATAATCGAGTAATTTCTTGAAGAACAGACGTGAATTGGCCACCAAAATCGAGTGATTTAACCCCATTGGATTATTTTCTTTGGGGTTATGTAAAGTCACTTGCCTATGCTGAACCAGAGGTAATTGAACACTTAGAAATCAAAATTCGAAGAGTTATTGTCGAAATACGGCCGCAAATGCTGCATAAAGTGTGTGAAAATTGGACTTCCAGATTGCGGCATGTACGCACTAGCCGTGGCGCAACATGGCCGAAATCATATTTAAATTAAAGCCAGTTTAATTGATATTAAAAATATTTTTCTTTGTTTTATTTTAATTTAAAGTTGTGAACCTCTAAAAAAACACCCTTTATTAGTCATAGTGTTCCATCAATCAATCAACATTCAGGAAAGAGGTACAGATATCGTCACTCAGTCGGAAAACACATAGGTAACTCATGATACAATAAAACAAGGTAGCGCCAATTCGGCCTGTTACTCTGTCAAAATTGCTGGCTCTCAATTTTGACTTATAGCCATTTCACACTGAGCATCCAATGTACATTTCTCGAATGCTGCATTGAATGCTACATTTTTCAACAACAACAATAGGAAGAAGTGACGTAATTTTGTAGTTGTTGTTGTAGTAGAAAATGTACATTCGATAAGATTGCAACTAAAATGCTGTTTGTGAAAATTTTTAGGTCATTTTCGATTTGTTTTCTCTTTTTTTTAAGTAAATTTTAAAATGTATTTTTTTTTTTAATTTTAGTAAAAATAAGTAGCTGGATTGAAAAAGGAAGCTGCAAGAATTATTTGCATACACTGCAAATTGTTTTTAATCATGTATTTTTCACACAATTTTCATTTTAATTTTTCACAATTACCCACAACGTTCTGTTTGTATGTATAACCAAATCAATAAACAGCTGTTCCGAAAATGCAAAATGCAATGTGAACACTTTCTGTGAAAGCTGCATTGGATGCTCAGTGTGAAATGGCTATTACTAAGTATAACAGCATGCTAAAACCTTGAAAAAAATACGCATTTATTGTTGAACATAACGTGAAAATGCATTGAAAATTTAAAAATTAGTGTTGTGGGTCGATCAATTGAGCGAGGGTAGTTTTTCACAATCGTCAATGCATAAGATGCATAAAATCATAAAATTAATGCGATGGAGCACATCTTTCTGCAAATCAACGGCGATGGAATTATAATCAGTCAAAAAGAAAAAAGACATTCAATGCCACCCTAATGTAAAAGAACTGTTCTTCAGGATGTTTTTTAATCGTCAAATAGTGAATATAAACAAGTAATGAACAAAACACCAACTTTCCTATTTTTCATATCAATTTCAGGTAGTTAAATATGCACATTATCACATTTATGAATTGAATAATATTATTAACATGAAAAAGCGAATAACCAATTCAGGACATACACAAAATTGAATAAAATAATAAATAAAAACATATAACAGCAACTTTTGTATTTTTCATACACCTTTTAGGCAGTCAAATATGCACATTATCACACTTATAAATACCCGGCTTAGCAGAACATTTTTTTCGCTGCTGCTGCGATTATCGTCAGTGATCGTTTTTTGTTGTTGCTTCAAAGAACATCTTATGAAAGAAGAGAACGAAGAGTGCATTACTCTTGTGTGTTCTCAAAGAGGAAAAAATACAACAATAACAAAAACAACACAAAATTCAAGAATTGGCTTTGGAAAAAATTTAAAAAACTGTCTCCTAAGTATATTTACCTTTAATTTTAGCAAAACCTTCATGAAGTATACATCTAAACCTTTCTCATGAATCATTCCGTCCATTGGTGAAAACCGTATGAAAATCTCTTCTGTTCAGACAGACGCGGTTGGGCGACTTTGTTTTATAATATGTAAGGATGAACATATGATAGTTAACTGTAAAAAATTGGCGTTGCCTCTAATTCTTACAATATGGGACTGAGAGATAAATTCGCCAGTCTGTGCAGATAGAGCTCTTTTTACTACTCTGACAGCCTCTGTCTAGGTAATTGAAGCAGCGATAGCTTCTGGTCGACGTTAGATTTTCGTGTATTTTAAACCGGACACATCCCCTCTGAGTCTGAAAACTTATGAGCATACATATGCATATGTAAGATTTGGTACAGATATTTAAGATCTCTTTCATTATTTTCAGCTGCGCCGTGATATTTTACGAGAAACCTCGACTGAAAAGATTTTTTGCACAGTTTGTTGATACAAAAACTAATCAATCTGATAGGAAGCGACCGGACTATATATATATAAAATATCATATCTACCGAGAATCGATGCGAAAACTTAAGCAAAAGAAGGAAGAAGAAAAGGTGTGTATAGAAAATTTTCATTATCAAATTGCATATCACCAATTCTGACTACGTGATATACGTGGAAATTGGTCAGCCAATTTTTAAAAGTTCAAAAATCTGTCAAAAATATTGAAGAGTTCGATCAAAATATATTCACTAGATATATACAATGAGTATAACCATATTCCCCACTTCAGTATGCACTACATATTAAATGTAATCAATATTCATAGCACTAGAGAACGGAATTGTAGGTTCATGCTTACGGTGAGCAGCAACTGAATTGATAGTCTTACCGCTTCAGATTTCTATTTACTACTCCTTTTATTTCCATATTTCTTTTCTATTTATACTATTATAGTGTTGTTTTTTTCTTCTTTATTTTTACAACAACCACAGGGAAAAGTGACGCAATTGAAGATTGTTGTTGTAAAAATCGAAGGAATTTTTAAACTGTTTAAGAAAATAAATTACTTTTTAAACAACTGTCGACTGGTCGCCGCGCAGCAGTGTTGTGAAAATTTTGCCTTTTTTAGTTCATTTTTGTATTTTTTCGTTGCACGGTAAACATAAAACAGCTAATCATTGCACAAAACAATTTGAAGTAAATTTTAAATTGTAGTTTTATTTTTAAATTTTAATAAAATAAGTAGCACGAATGAAAATTGATATACTGCGAATCGTTCTTATTCATGTATTTTTCACACAATTTCCATTTTAATTTCTCACAATTAGCCTCAACGTTCGCTTTGTATGTAAGTATAACTAAAACAAAAAACATCTGACTGCATAAAAAAACAGTGTAAATTATTCTTTGTATCTATTGGGTATTATAAATATTATCCTATAATAAGTTTCAGATGTGTGTTTATTGCCTTAGGCGTCGCGGTAGTAACCTGTTCATTCATGAACAACTAGTAAAATGAGTACGCGAGAAGTACAACTTTTTTACGTACAAACTTCAAATGATTACTAGTAGTAATCATCTTCTTTCTTACTCATTTTTATTTATTTTATTTATGTATTTATAAACAGCTTATGAGTTATTACAAATAGGTTTCAAACTAAATTAAAGCTATAGCATCAAAGCCTTAAGCTATTTCACTTTTTACTTATGTACAATGAGTAAAAACGTTGTTGTATTTGTTACTTTTCAGTATTATTATTTTTTAAAATTGCTCACTATCAGTTAATTATATCAGTGTGCTAATCCTTTGAAAACAACACACATTTAGTGTTGAACATAACGTGAAAATTAGTGTTATGAAGTCAATTGTTTGCTCTTTGATAAGCTGTGTTGTGTCGGTGTGAATTATTATTGAAAATAAATTATTAAAATAACATAACAAATAGTGAATACCCAATGCAAAACACACAGAAAATTAATAAAATAAAATAGTAAAGAATAGAACAGTAACTTTTCTATTTTTCATATAAATTTCAAATTTCAGGCACAAATTTGCACATTATCACATTTATGAATTGAATAAACATAAATAGTGCTGTGCAGCGTACAAATTTAGAAGAAGAAGAGCGTAAGAATATTCTTGTGAGTGAATCACATAACTGTAAACTACTGTCGCTACCTTGTTTTGCTTGTGTTATAGGTTCGCTCAATTCGCCTCGCTCATCATAGACTGGATAATGCCCGACTCTCACTGCTTCAAAATTGTTGCTTTTTCAGCGAACGTTCACACACAGGTTTCGCTTAAGAAAACATCTGTTTTTTGTTTTGGTTATACATACATATATAACGTTATGGCTAATTGTGAGAAATTAATATAGAAAATGTGTGAAAAATACATAAATGGGAACAATTTGCAGTGCATGCAAAAAATTCTTGAAGCTTCCTTTCTGCTACTTATGTTATTAATATTTAAAAAAATATTACAATTTAAAATTTTCTTCAATTTGTTTTGTGCAATCAGCTGTTTAATGTCGAGAATGAAAAAAAAGGCGGACATGACCAAAAACTTGGCAGCACTACTCAAACTTTGCCAGCCCTGGCTGCTGGAATTTTTGCTTTCACTTTTGCAGCAGATAAAATGGTGCTTCAAAATACTCACTTGTTGTTGTAAAAAGCTAGCAAATTTTTGAGCTACTTACAAGAAAAAGGTTGCTTGTGCTCAGTCTGAATTGGGCATAAATTCGTAAAGCTGGAAATACAAAAACGACGTTATCTTGAAAATCGACTTTTGGTGCGTTCGTGCAGCGAAACACAAAAGTTGAATGGAGCAAGTTACATAGCTTCGTCGCAAAAGCTACAACGTCATTAGAGTTGATCAACTTCGACTACAACAGAAAACAGTATTGGTAAATGGGAAAAGAACTGGTTTGTGAACCAAAAGAATTGCTTGATCGCGTGGTGAATGACAAAAAACTAATTTGGTAAATGGCAATTTCTTTGCAGTATTTATGTTAAATTTAATGGCAGACTTTCCTATCTATTTAAAATGTTATTCCAATTCAATTTATTACATGATAATAAAAATACATACTTCCTTTTTTTTAATAATTCAACTTTTAATACAGTGTTCTTCAATAATTACTTTCTTAAATTTTCAAATTCACAACTGTTTTTGTTTACTGAAGTCAATAACGCTGAAGTCGTTCGTGAAGTTCGACGTCGTTTGTGTTCTTTAAAGCTGCAATGGTGCATTTGTCGACATTGCAGCTTATCGTTGAAGTCGTTTGTGTACTTCCAGCTTAAGCGACATGAACAACGTTTTTACTTGTGAAATACTCACCATACTCATTATCCATTTTACTACTAATCATTTTTATTCATAATACTTATTTATAGAACTTTTGAATTAAGCTAATAATAATACTTCAGACCCAAAATACAACATACACTCATAATCACTCAAATTAGTACGCATTTTATAGTAAATAATTCAAAAGCCGTTTTGATTATAATCATTGCACATGTCTAGTATGCACTACCGAAATCTTATCAGGGAATAGCGTTCTACGATGATTACTGACAGCTGTCGTCGAAACTAATTGCGAACATACTTTGTGTGACAGATATTGCAAAGACTAGTTTGTTTCGATGATTTAAAATAGGCAATTGACTTTAGAAGGAAAAAAAAAAAAAAAATGCTATCAATAACAACTGATTGATTGAGAATCGGTCATCGCAACTAGAAGAATATCAAAAAAGATATGTGGTCTTACTCGCTACAATGAACAAACCAAACTACTTATTCATCAAAATTTACCACTTCTGATTATAACTTTTTGCAAATACTCGATGACTGGTTTGCAATCAAAGCCGAGTAGCTATTTTGGAAAGACATTCCCAAATTTACAAAGAAAATATGCGTAGCTATTGGGGGCATTTACTTTGGATAGAGAAATAACAAGATATGCAATTTGATATTGACACAAAAAAAAATGTATATAATTCCAAATCTATGTTCTAATAGAAGTGGATTAGCGTCATAATCAATCCAATCGGAAAGTGGTGGAAATCAGCTAAGCATTCTGTAGCATGGCGTTTACTTAACATAGCACAAAACGGTACTCAACACGAACGAATTAAGGCAGTTCAACAGTTGGTATGCATGGATCATCTCAAAGATTGGGACTTCCGCCACCTTGCTCAAATTTGTGATGCACGTACAGCCATTTCTCTGGCACGTTGTGGAGCAGATTTACGTTGGTTTCTGCCTGTGCATTTGCGGGGCTGTATAAAAAATCCAAAAATTGTGCTTTTTGAACTACATAACATGTTATCTCGATTACGTCCAAAATCTTGTGTTGATCACTTTTTTGTCAAATATTTCCCAGAACAAGATTCATCGGCACAGGAAGATATTCACGAATTCTTTACCCGTGAGCATCCGTTGACATTATCATCTCCTGATATGGATCTTCTTAAGGAAATTATATCGTTTTTACATCACATAACTAAAGATCCAAAAATCTCAGCACAAATTATTAACGATGGCGGTTTAATACATCTTATGGAACTGAGAAAAATATTTAATGATGACAATGAAACCTTGTCCACTCTTTGCAAGGTTTTGGCTAATATGTCTATTGTAACAATAGCCGTGGAAAACTTTTTTGTTTCTGGATGGGTCGGCACGTTGGCAGAATGGCAGCAGAGTTCAGACTTAAGATTGCAAGTTATATCCGCAAAAGCAATGGCTAATCTCGACCGTGACGATCCCCATCATAACGTATATCCCCCTAATATTTATCCATTACATCCACGCGTTCGCACTAGAAGAAAGCCAAAAGCGGATATCGTGTTTATTCATGGTTTACTTGGTGGTGTCTTTATTACATGGCGACAAAGGGACAGGAAACAAACTGAGTTAGGGCTTTACGGTAAGAATGCCTTCTATACTAGTGAAACAGACGATGTATTTCTCATTGGTGAACAAAGACGTGGAAATTATAAACCTTTTATGAGGTTAGATGGGATTAATGAAAATAGAAACATGGGAACTAACTCTAAACTTAATTTGTCTGATGTACAAAGGAAACAAAATGAAGGTACATTTTATAACTGCAATTTTTACACCACTATGTCTTAATTACAATTTTTTCCAAAGACCATTTATTAAAGACAAGCGAAAAAATCGTCGAAAATCGTTTAAATATTAGTGATTCTGCAACCAAAGAATTTGTCGAAACACTACGTAATGAAGCAGAACTGGATGCTGAATGGGAAGTAGTGCATCCTGATGTACCACTTATTGCGAACGAGGGCTGTTGTGGGAACTTTAGCATTCCTGGTAATGAATGGCGCAATCAGGAAAGCAGAGATGAGTATACAAATTGCTGGCCAATGGAATGGTTATCGGATGACTATCCTAATGCAAGGTATGTGTAAATTGCATTTTGCCATAAATTATTCTTTTAAAATTGGCTGTCCACCAGAATAATTGGTATTGACTATACTTCAGCGGTTACTGAATGGTCAGCCAATTTCACTAAATTTTGCCCGTGTGAAAAAGGCCAGGGACATATCGATGTACGCGCCACCTCATTACTTGAACGTATATTACAGTCTGGCGTAGGACAGGATAGACCAATAGTATGGATTGGCCATTCCATGGGAGGTTTGCTAACAAAACTAATACTTCTAAAGGCTGTGAATGATTCTTCGCCTAAAGTTCAGCAAATAGCTACAAACACAAGCGGCATTGTATTTCTGGGAACACCACATCGGGGCTCTCCCATTGCTAAGTGGAAGCAGCACATGCAATTGATACTTTCGCCGTCTATTGAAGTTAAGGAGATGGAAGAGAATGCACCAAAATTATTAGAAATGCATACACGTTTTATGGGTTGCCTACGAACATGCTTAGGCAATGTGAAAGTTGTTAGTATTGCAGAGGGTTCACCAACTATGCTGACCACATTTAAATTTCCATTGCGCATTGTCACTGAAGATTCAGCTTGCATCGAATACGGCGATTTCTTTGTGCTAAAAGATGACCATCTTAGTTTATCAAAACCAGTTTTCCGACAATCATTTCTTTATCAACGTTTGTTGGGTGTTATTGAAGATGCTGTCAAAATTGCAAACCAACCTACAGATGAAGACAAAGAAGACCAACCAAGCATAGAAAACGATAAATTTGCGTTGCATATGATCTCAAATATTTTGAAAGTTGCCAGAAGTTTGATAGAATTTTTTCCTCGTATGACACTTCGATTTAATTCATAAACCCATTGACCAAAACAAATTTTCCGATTAAATGAAAATCTGAATTTTATAATTAAGTTGCCTTTGTGTGTATATTTTTCAATGGCATCATAAACTACCAAAATAAATTTGTTATAATAGGGTTTATTGTAAATTCACTTCGCTATTTAAAATACGGCTAAAACGATTCGAGTTGTTTTGCTGACATGTGCTTAATACAAATATCGGTACAAATCTTTATAAGTGGCTTAAGAAAAAGAGTACTTGTTCAATTGGACATGTGTATGATTTTATTTACTACGTAAGCTTTCCTTTATGACTTCGATTAACACTTTCAATTATCAATCCTTGGTTTTGTTTAATGCTGCGTCGTTGCTGAGCGAAAAACTTGTTTTTGGCAATAAGAGCTACTTGTTCCGAAGTAAGAATATTAGTGTGCGGCTCTGTTGTAAGTGAAGGCAATCGTGTATCACCATTTTTGATATTTTGAATTAAACTCAAAGAGCATGGTGTTGACACAATACCATCACTAGTAGTTGGATAGTTCCAAAATGATCTAATTAATTTTGTTGATTCATCTTTTCTAGAATGTGGACGTGCATCTAGTTTAGAAATTGCTATTTGTTCACCAAGCAAAGCATCAAATTCGTCATACGGTTCATCGATTACCTCCATTGCATTTTCAGTCGCTTCTTTCTCATCACTTTGAGCATTTATGAGCAATCCCAGTCGATACCGGGACATGTGAACTTGCAATGCTTTCTTTTTTCCTAAACACTCAATATGTGACAAAATATCATCAAAATTATATGCGGGATGCAAACGATGAGCCCAATGTTGTAAACGGCGAATTATTTCATCGGCATCATTTATCTCAAAATCGCGCCCTTTAAATTTAATATCGTTAAAAAAATCTTCGATAGTCTGAAATCCACGTTGTCCACTGAGACTTTCAACAGTTAAACGACGCCGTACACTTCGCGCAGTACGTTGCTTTGGTTCCAATTTAATTGGTGCTTGTGTGTCAATATGTACTAGCCGTTCATCGTCAATGTGAAATTTGTTGGATTGTTCACCTTCGTTAAATAGCTGTTCCGCAGAAAATTGAACATTATATATGTTTTTTGTGTTGTTTTTAGATTCCATAACTTCTAACCAATTCGCAAACACGCCGTCAACTCCAATACAAATTTTACAAACAAATTCGCTTGTTTGATAAAATGTTTGTACTTTGTTCAGCAACTGCTTCATGGTACTAATTACTTTTCATTAAATACGAAGTACTTTTGTACTCGTATTTTTTCAATATTTATAGTGTGGTTACACTGCTTAAAATTAGGTGTTTTAATGCCCGATTCAGACTGACCATAACCAACATTTTTAGTTAACCGCTCAAACCGTTTAACAACAGTGGTCGCTGCCATAGGCCAAAAATAAAAAAATCAAAGTCACAATTTTGGCACCAAATAGGGCATTTCTATCTCGTAAAAGACGAAGCTTCTCAAAAGTAAAGTTCTTTTTGTTTCATTTTTACCGTACTCTTTAAGAATTGCTTCAAAAGAGATAGAATATAATAAGTTGGATCTTGCAGTGCGAGCAGCTTAAAAGTGAAGTACAACTTTGAAAAATTTAAAAAAATATAAAAACATTAATTGCAATTATTCAAAACGAATATTGAAAACAAAGGTATTAGCTTTATTTGTAAATAATTTAATTTTTCTTAACTTGTTACGTACGTTTTTTAAAATTAATATTTAAAGGTACTGGTACCTTTGTCAGTATTCATTAGTCCATATAATTTAATTTCAGCTAAGGTTTCAATTATGATCTTCCCTAGTCCCCGTAATGAAATTTATTTCATTATATTAATCAATTTTTTAAGTTTCTGAAAAAACTGAAACTGCCAGACGTTGCTAAATAAACATCGCAAAAAAAGAAGCAGAAAACGGTACGCAACCAACGAAACCGCTTTAGTCTGTGAGTCATAAAACAACGTCTGGCAGTTTCAGTTGGTTGCGTACCGTTTTCTGCTTCTTTTTTTGCGATGTTTATTTAGATATGATGATTATTATAATATTAATTACAGAAAAAGAAACAAGCTATACCATTTATAAACTTACAGACTGTCTCCACAACGAGCTCTCTATATTTTATTTACATTTCATTTTTTGATGATAAGTAGCAACAAGTTATAAGGTGAATCAAGAATATGCAAATATGTAACTAAAAATTACAACAATAACACTTTCCCACTTATTCTCAAAAATATCACAAAATATCGTAACGTAAGCCTTACGGCTTGATGTTTGACCAGGAGTCTTATTGGCAACCAATTGATGGAGCAACATTCGGGCTATAAATACCTGGGTGTGTATTTGGAAAGGCGGCTAACATTCAAAACACATATTTCAATCATCACGAAATCGCTTGGACAGAGAATTAGCAAATTGCGTTGGCTTCTAAACAATAGGAATAAGTTACCCTTAAAAAATAAGGCTCTTATATTAATATAAAGCAATAATTGCTCCCGTTTGGCAATACGGACTGCAGGTGTACTAGATTCTATTAATTAATTAATTGTTCTATCCCACTTACTAATTATGTTAAAGTTGTATTGCAATTGTTATAAGTTTAATTTAAGTTGTTTTACAGAATTACAGAAAAAATAAAATATATATTGATATAAAAAAAGGTGTTTTTTAAGGGTTCTCCGAGTAATTCTGATTATTTAAAATTTTTTTTCTGAATGTGATTTTTTCCTCCAAGTTGACAAGCCTGATTTTATCTTATATGTGTTTGCGAATGTATGCAATTGATGGCAGAATATTTTTGATAATCGATAATTTTTCACAAAAATATTGTCCTGCATAAAAAATGGATCACTATGATCACGTACTGATTTTAACACATTTCTTTGTCCGTAATTTTCTTTATCTTCCAAAATTTCCGCGAGCAAACAACAACACACAAGATTATCCATCTTTGCCGAATGATGTTGTTTTCAAAAGCTTTGATAGTAAAAGCTTTTCTTGAGATGGAAAAATGGCTTAACAGCGAGCGAAGGATGATGTTAGACGTTAACAGCATCGTTTCTTTTTTGTGATGTTTTTGAGAATAAGTGCGTTAATCTTTTATCTGTTAAGGTTGAGCGAAGATAATTATTGACTCTCTTTAGGAAAGAAAAACTCCGCTCACCACTGCAATTGCTGATTGCTGTCGATTCGCACATCCTTAAAGCTAAGTATGTCAATGTTTGGGTAAATTGTTTAAATTCTTTATTTCTTAGAACCTCTAGAATCGCGTTGGTTGTTCGTGGCACTTCTCCGTCTCGAGCTATGGTTGTTAAAAAGGAACGTAGATGAATACATTCTTCGACAAATCATTGTTCTTAATCAACAGAATATATCGATACTAACGAACTCGCTTTATTTCGTCAGCGTTCCAATCAATTAAATTGCTTAAAAACTAAAATTTGTCGCAAAAACTTTTGTATGCCTCTCGTCTCTTTTGAAGTTCTGTGACTATAATCTGTCTATAATCACGAGATATACTTTCACTCTGAATGTTTCTCGACCCGAAAATGAAAAATTAATATCTTCGCCAGATTCATCTGCTGTGAGCTTTCTCTTTCGCATCCTTTTTGTGTCCTTTTTTATATGAATTAGACTGTCATACATTTGTATAATTGTACAAATGTCAATATTAACGGACTGTAACATTTTGTTGGTTTTGTTCATGTGAAGCAAAACAAATCCGCAAAACACGGTCATGAAAGCAGTTTCCAATCGTTCTAATTTCATTCTTATACCTTTAGGATCATATACAACAGAACGTTTTTGTTGAGGATTGCTCTCGATAGCTGTCATAGCGTTTAAAATTTTTGGAAATGACTCTTTTCAACTTTAGCAGGCATCTGCTCGAGCTGACTATCGCGTTTCACATGAACTTTTAGTTTTTTTTTGTATCACATCCTAGGAGTATTTGTGCTTGTAGAGTTGCCCACCTTTGATTTGAAGCATTAAAAAATGTGTGAATTTCTTGAAGTAGACCAAAAAACCAACAAGCTTCTTGACAGCACATTCAACCACTAAATTAAGGGAATGAGCGGAGCAGAGTACATATTCCGCTAGTGGACTTAATTTTTCTATTTTAGCATGTAACCCGTTATAAATGCCTGACATGTTTGTGGCATTATCATAGGATTGGCCTCTGCTGTCCTTTTTGTCAATTTTCAACAATTTTCATACAACAATGTTTTTATAATAGCATCTTCCATGTCCTGCGATTTGTGACCGACATTTGCGATAAACTTAAGAAAACGTTCAACGGGAGCACCATCGGCTTGAATGTATCGGATCATGAATGTTAATTGATCAACATGGGAAATGTTTGGTTTTGAATCCACTATTATTGAATAGTATTTTGATATATTGATTTTACCTTTTATTTGTGACAAAATTTTTTTTGCCATCAATTCAATAAATTCGTCACATATTGTAGAACTATTTTTCGTGACTTTGCAATCTCATCAACGCGTTCTTCCAATGATTAAAACCAATATCTTGTTATCCAATTTGATTTCCTATACCAAATAATAAACAATTTCCACAATATACTTTGCCTGTACTTTGCGAGTAAATAAGCCATTTCCTTGGCCGTTTTTCCCTGTTTAACAATTGTTTTAGTCAAAAAAACGTGAGATTTTATCGTCATATATTCTCTTACTCAATGAAAAATCTGCGTTTATATTTTAATATATTCTTAAGTTGCGTTATTTATACTGGGTCACAATCAAGTATAACCGGCCTTTCTTGCGACTGCTGCAAAACTTCTACTACAGATGGAGTGGGTAGTGTGGGCAGAGGCAAATCTTTTGGTCGTTCAGTACTAGTAGTAAGAAATTCGCATTGATAAAGATTGGTAGCGGATGCACTGTCAATTGCGTTAGAAGATTCCAAATCAACACTTATTAATTTCGAACTTAAACGTTATGTACTAATTTAACTATCACAAAATAAACCGCCGCGAGAACGTAAACAATAGAATTGTGAGTTAACCAAGTGGATCTAGCAACGAATATTGAGCGAACGTTCGCCAAAACTATCGTAAACGGCTTCAGAAACGATCGTTTTGTCGTCAATAACAAAATTGAACAAAAAATCTCACTCACAGAGCACATTACTTATCTATATAATCGATACCATTACTTTTGATGTGAGGGATTTGTGAATTTTTTTTTCTTTCTGTATTATGATGCTCTTTGAGAGCGGAGTAAGAGAGAGAGAGAGAGAGAGAGAGAGAGAGAGAGAGAGAGAGAGAGAGAGAGAATGTGTTGTTGTTGTTGTATTACCGTACACTCTTCACTATATATATAATTGATACCGTTATTTTTGATGTGAGTGGTTTTTGCAATTTTTATACTCTTCACGCAGTGAATAGTATTATAAGTTTCTCATGAAGTTTTTAACACACAGAAGGAGACATCGGATACCCAATAAAGTATATATTCTTGATCAGCGCGACGAGAAGAATTGATCTAGCTATATCCGTCTGTCTGTCTGTATGTATGCAAACTAGTCCCTCAGTTTTTGAGCTACAGAGATGAAATTTTGCATGTAGCTTTCTTTTTACCATACGCATACATTTGTCGGAATCAGACGAACGGGGCCACTAGGGGAGTACCCCCCATTCAAAACGGGGTCCTAATGAAAGTTCTTATTCGAAAAACTTTGGATCTGAAATTTGGACAATATAAGTGCCTGATCTATATCCACCAACCATGTAAATTTTAAAACCCACGGACTAATATTTTTTTCTTTCTGTATTATGATGCTCAGTCACAGCGGAGTAATCTGTATTATGATGTTTAGTCAGAGTGGAGAAAGAGAGAGAGTTTGTGTTGTTGTTATTGTATTATCATTGCTCTTACGTCAAGGGCGTAGCAACGCGCGCCGGGTCTACTAGTAATATTAATAATAATAAATTACAAATTACGTTAAGAATTCGAAGTATGTTGTAATAATATACTTGTATACGTATTTGTGTCAATAAGTCAAAGTAGTACGATGTTGCGCGACCAATTTCTATTATAGAATCAGGCGATGTATATATATATATTTCCCAAAGTTCCTAGGTGGAACACAGGGCCTCAACAAGCATCTTATACTTCGCATTGTCAACCGCTAAAGCTTTCATTTGACTCCAGGAACGTCCTTATTTTTGCACTTCTGCTTCAACTTGTCGTATCCACGTATTGGCTGGTCTCCCTCGCCTACGACTCCTTTGAGGATTCCAGTCCAATGCTGTCCTTGTGATGCCATCTTGTGGCCTACGCAATGTGTGCCCGATCCACTTTCATTTACGGCGACGGATTTCTATGCCAACAGGTGTTTGTTTAGTTGCAGTCCAAAGATCAACATTGCTAATAACGTCGGGCCAGAATATCCGCATGATCTTTCGGAGACAGCGGTTGAGGAAGGATTGCAACGTTTGCAGAGTACATGCAGTAAGATTTCATGTTTCGCACCCATGTAGGACTACTGACTTTACGTTAGCGTCAAATATTCTCAACTTCGTGCGTCTGGAAATATGCGTTGCTCTCCATACCTTGTCCAACATACCAAATGCAGCTCGCCCCCTAAATAAGCGGTTGCGATGGTGTTAATACCCATTACCTTTGTTTTGGCAATGTTGATTTTTAGACCGGTTTGTGCTGCGGCTTCACTTACCGCCAGAAGTTTGGCTGATATGTGCGAGTGCTTGTGCGAGATCAGACAGATATCGTCCGCGTAGTCCAGGTCTTCAAGGCGGCCGCACAAACCCCAGGAGATACCTCTGTTTGCCGCACAGGCTTGCCGCATTATTATGTCGAGGACTAAGTTAAACAACAGCGGAGATAAAACACAGCCTTGCCTTACACCGGTTTGAATTTCAACGCCATTACTCAGATCGTTTTCGTGTTTCACACGACAGGTAGCGCCCGAGTACAACTCTTTTATGAGTGCAATAATTTTTTCTGGCACTCCCTTGCATGCAAGCGTCGTGTTTTAGAGTGTCGAAAGCTTTTTCAAAGTCGATAAAACAGAGGTAGAGAGACGAACGCCACTCAACCGACTGCTCGACAATCACTCTCAAGGTGTTTATGTGATCGACGCATGAGCAAAGTGTGCGAAAGCCAGCTTGTTCTTTTCGTAACCCCTGCATGAGCGAGTTGGATAATCTTTTGTGAATTATATGCGCTATGACTTTGTTTACCATGCTAAGCAGTGTGATACCTCTCCAATTTTTGCACTCGGATAGATTATCCTTCTTCGGGAGAAGAGTGATAATTCCTTCTTTTAGCTCAGAAGGTATTTTCCCGGAGTCCCAAATGTTTTTCAGTAAAGGCATTAGGATCCGAGCGCTTATTTTAGGGTCAGCTTTGAGTAGTTCCGGATTGATGTTGTCGGGCCCGGGAGCCTTGTTGTTTTTCAGAGAACTAATCGCATTGGGTATCTTACCCACATCCGGGTATGATGTTGGAATATCCCGCCTTGTTGAATGCTGCCATTCGGCTGTGTGTGCGCGTCCTGAATTGAGGGATGCGTCTAACGATTCCGAAAACCGTGCGCAAGTTGCTTGGTCTTTTAGTTTCTCGACATCGAACTTCTTTTGCGTTTTTCGGTTAGACTCTTTGCTGACCGCCGCCACTTTGAGGCTAACTACTGCGATTAGAAGATGGTGATCAGTTGATACATCAGCTCTACGCTTATTGCGCACGTCCATTAGAGAGCCGCGCCACTTATGACTTATGGCAATGTGGTCGATCTGGTTTTCGGTAACTCGGTCCGGTGTAGTTCATGTGGTCTTATGTATACGCTTGTGGTTGAATAGCGTACCACCAATAACGAGATTATAGTTAGAGCAACACTCAGTAAACATCTCGTCATTCTCAGTGAGTGTTCCCAGGTCATGCTGGCCCATAGCCCTTTCAAAACCCATATTACATTGGCCAAGCTGCGTGTTCATGTCGCCCATTAGGATGACTGTGTCTCCTCTTTTGGTGTTTGTCAAGACGTTCGAGAGACTGCTGTAAAACGCATCCTTGACTACAACGCTTTCCATTCTATGAACGCCACTGCAGCTGACTTGGAAAGAAGAACCCATAGCCCTTTCAAGACCCATATTACATTGGTCAAGCTGCGTGTTCATGTCGCCCATTAGGATGACTATGTCTCCTCTTTTGGTGTTTGTCAAGACGTTCGAGAGACTGCTGTAAAACGCGTCCTTGACTACAACGCTTTCCATTCTATGAGCGCCACTGAAGCTGACTTGGAAAGAAGAAATGCGACACCACGCTCTCTTCTTTGGTTGGGATGGTGTCCAGAAAAAAGAAGTTTTTGGCCAGCTGTTAATGTAATTTCACCGGAGTCCGCCCATCTGATTTCACATAGGCCTTGGCCCTGCTTGCTGAAGGTCGTCATCAATTTATCCGAATTATTTATTTCTTTGCTTGTTTTGGTTTCTGTAATCTGTTTGCTTTAAGATTAGTAGGGGATTGGCCTTGCGCATCCGATCCTGGATCCGGGGCTGCCGATCTGCCACCATGCTGGCAAGGGCTTAGGAATTCCCTCTCACTGATGATAAGGTTATACCGCTCGGAGCCTCGTTTGTGAAGAACAGGGGGTACCGCGTGAAGGTGAGGTTGATATTTGAGAGGGATAGGCTGTATGTTCGCATCACCGTCTCCATTACAAATCCCCCTAATCAGGCGATGTATGAGGAATTAAATAGACGGGGTGCGCTTCCGAAGCTCTACATTTCTATAGATAGATTTTTTGTAAGAAGGTACACCAAGGTCTCAGTTTGCGTCGTCCCGATTTGCGTTGATTCAATTTGCGTCGCAACTAATTTTGGATTTTTTTCGAATTGAGTCGTTCGAAATTTCGATTTGCGTCACAAAAATTGCTTAATGTTTCCAAATTGCTTCGTTAATTTCAGTTTTCGTCGCTTGAATACACACGCATGTTTCGAAACATATAAATGCCGCTATTTAACTGCAAAAAACCATGTTTTTTGTAATAGGGGGATTCCCACATATCGGCTTATGTAAGAGCTGCATATAGAAAGGTGAATTTTGTACAATTAATATCCGCAGTTGAAAGGGTTCAGTTGACTTTCGATAATGAATTTTGAGAAAGTTTTTTTTGCGAAAAAAAGAGCCAGAAACGCAAACAAATCAGTTTTGAACTGAAAAAATTGCAAGACATCTTAATTTAAGGAAACTACTGTAAGAACAATTTGCAACCGAAATGCTGATCAAATAACAACATTTTCAAAAGCTGCTGCCCCATGACAATCCCAACAAATTATGAAAATCAAGTCCGCTGTTGGATAAAATGGAAGCTCTTCTCTCGGTTTGGATAGAAAATCAAAATCAAAGAAAAGTGCCCCTGAGCTAATGATAATTCAAAATAAAGGCATAAGCATTTTTAATGATTTAAAGAAAAAAAAAAAATCCATCATCAAGCAGTGGAAATTCCGAAAAATTAAAAGCAAGTCATGGTTGGTTCGAACGCTTTAAAACTCGGGCAAATTTGCATAATATTGTTCTAAAAGGAGAATTGGCTAGCGGTTATCATTCAGCTGCTGATAAATTTCAACTTTAACTAAAAGCAATTATCAAAAAAGGGGGATATTCTCGTAAGCAGGTATTGAATTTCGACGAAACTGGATTGTATTGGAAGCGGTTACCTAAAAAAACACATTTCCAGTAAAGATCGACTCACACTTCTTCTAGGAGGAAACACCGAAGGGGATTTTAAATTCAAACCTTTTCTTATTTACCAATTGAGAATCCAAAAGCCCTTAAAAATGTGATTAGAGGTGATCTTACGGTACACGGGCGTGCGAATAAAAAAACGTGGATGACTGCCGCTCTGTTAATAGATTGGATTGAAAATTGCGCTGTTTCCGAACTAAAAGCATATTGTTGCTCACAAAAAAAATTAATTTAAAATGCTGCTTTTGTTGGACAATGCTCCAGAACATCCAATATATTCAGATGATATTTCCGAAAATATAAAAATTGTTTTTATGCCTCTAAACACTACCTCCATCATACAGCCGAAGGAAGGAAAAGAAGTTGGGGAAAGATATGGCCAGAGTGCGCGTGAAAAATACTTGATTACAATTTGCAGTGTATGCAAATAATTCTTGCAGCTTCCTTTTTCATTTATTTTATTAATATTAAAAAAAAAATTACATTTTAAAATTTTCTTCAAATTGTTTTGTGAAATATTTAGCTGTTTGATGTGGAGAATGACTAAAAAAGGAGAAGATGATCAAAAACTTGGCAGCACTACTCAAAGTTAGCCAGCCCTGGCTGCTGAAATTGTTGCTTTCACTTTTGTATTGTTGCTTCAAAGTACCCAAATACACCCTTGAATTCTGTCATTTGCCTGTTGTTGTTGTAAAAGTTAGCAACTTTTTGAGCTGCTGAAAAAAAAATTTTGCTGTTCGTCTGAAAACTAAAAACAGCTGTTTTTTTAAGCAAAACCTCTGTGTGAACTTTCGTTGAAAAAGCAACAATTCTTAAGTAGGGTGAATCTGGCATAACATTAAAAACGGTTTTGTTAAAAATTTGTGTTAAACATAATATACACTGCGCTTCATTAGATTAGCGCCCCCTTGAACATTCTTCGGTCATATTCAATATTATCTAAACCATTTGAACTATATAGGGGATGTTAACGGAATAGTGACGCGATTATATAGTCTATCCTATTCAACTTTCAACTTCACCTATACGTCGGTGGATGCTGTCAATAACAAAAGAGGCTCTGACGACCGTCAGGAGTATAACGGACTATCCGAGGCTGTAGGAAAAATCAGCCTAGACGACGTTGGGCCGACAACCTACTCGTCGAAAAATAACATAAATAGGTTGCGAAAGCTCTATTAAAGATGTAGTTGGCAATCACTCGCGCCATGAAACACATAAAGACATACATAAAGGTACATGGAAAATTCCAGGAAGCAACAATGCGATTCAAATTGATCACGTCCTCATATGCAAAAGAAGAAAAAGCGACATAACAGATGTACGAAGCCTTAGAGGGTCAAACTGTGACAGTGACCACTTTTTATTAATAGTGAAAATGCGACAAAAGCTGTCTAACATTGCCAAAGTCAAAGGAATGAAAACGAACAAATGGAACACAGACAGAATGGACGACAAGAATGTAAAAAGAGACTTCCAAAAAAAAAAATTGACGAAAAAATCTCCAACACTGAAATCTCAGAAAGCATAGAATGGACAATTCTAAAACAAGCGATTACAACTGCAGCATCAAATACAGTTGGAAGAGAAGTAAGGAAGAAAAACTCGGAATGGTTCGATTATGGCTGCAGAAAGCCAATAGCAGTTAAAAACCAAGCAAGAAAAGCTAGTTGGAAAAGAAAACTAGAGCAGCGGAAGAAATTTATATCGAGAAAAGAAGAACTGCTACGAAAATGTGTCAGAAAAAGAAAAGAGAATCTATGAAGAAGAACTTAGAAAGCATCTGCGAAGACTTCAACTCCAATAAAACAAGAATAGTTTACAACCAAATCAAAACCGAAAAACACGGATTTCAACATCGCACAAATCCAAAAACGGTGAAGTACTCACCGATCAACAAAAGATTGTGGAACGATGGGCTGAGCAGTTTAGTGAATTGTTAAATGCCGGGAATATAGAAAGAAATATCGAAGAAACCGAACCACCGGCAGAGGATCACAATCTCGCTGAATATTCGCAAGATATACAACCACCGGCGATGGATGAAATTCAATGAAATTCATGAAAACAAATCACAAGGAGAAGACAACAAAACAGCTGAACTATTAAAAAATGCTAGCGAAAAATTTGTTGAAAGAATGCACCACATAATAACGCTAATATGGAAGCGAAAAAGCTTGCCCAACGATTGGAATACAGCCAATGGATACCAATCCATAAAAAAGGAGAAAAGACCATCTGTAAAAACTACCGCGGTATCTCACTTCTCAACACAACGTACAAAATTCTATCACGAATCCTCAACAACAGACTCATACAATACGCTGAAAAAATACTACCGGAATATCAATGCGGTTTTCGGCCCGGAAGATCGACGACAAACCAAATCTTCTCAATCAAGCAATCAATGGAAAAATGTTACGAACACAACATCGACGTATATTTGTTATTCATTGATTTCAAACAAGCATTCGATACTACTACAACATATTGACTATTCCTGCAGCATTTAAAATATGTAAAATCCCAGAAAAATTATGGTGCAAGATAATCAGAAGCATTTTCCAAAAAGAACGGCGTTCGTCAGGGCGATACACTCTCTTCAACAATTTTTAATTTATTGCTGTGCTGCGCAATAGATGAAGTGTGCGACGCCAAACGGACTGGACATATATTAAACAGAACCACACAAATATATGCATACGCTGACGACATTGCAATAGTAAGTAGAAATATAAACTCGCTTTTAACCACTTTCTCTGATATTGAAACGGTAGCAGGAAAAATTGGACTAAAAATCAACGAAGAAAAGACCAAATATGGAAAAAATGAATTTGAAGTAGTAAGCACATTCACATATCTTGGCTACAAACTGACAGAAGACAACTCCATGAGCGTAACAATTGACGAAAGAATACAAGCAGTCAGTAGATCTTTCGCATCACTTATAAAACTCTTCAAATCAAAACTGCTTAACAGATCCTGCAAACTAACACTGTATAGGACAGTGGTGCGACCAATCTTGTGCTATGGAGCTGAAACTTGGACTGTGAGCGAAAAAGACAAAACAAAATTGCTGACTTTCGAAAGAAAAATTCTCCGAAAAATCTTCGGCGCAGTTAAAACTGGGCCCGATGAATGGAGAATAAGATGGAACGATGAACTTGAACATCTAATCCAAGGTTAAAACGTGATGCGATTTATCAAAGCGCAACGCATAAGGTGGCTAGGCTATGTAACAAGAATAGACGAATCAAGAGCGCAAAGAAAAATTCTAGATGCGAAGTCATTCACCGACAAAGCAAGGGGAAGACCAAGATCAAGATGGATGGACGAACTAAACGAAGACCTAAAGAAACTACAACTGGAAAACTGGAAAAGGGCGGCAAAAGATCGAGTAACATGGAGGCATATTGTTCATCAGGCCAAAGCTCACAAAGAGCTGTAGCGCCAAATGATGATGATTTGAACTATAGTCTTACAATTTTTATTCGTTGCTGTAACATTCAAGATAAAATATAATAATATATTTGTAAGCAAAAGTAAACATAAAAAAACGTAACGAAAATTTGGTTATCAGGATAGCGCCCCCAAATAGAATTTCAGTTATCTCTCTCAATTTTGCAATTACGGTCACCAATTCGAACTGTCAGTTAGATCGGGAGATAAATTTTTCAGGAACGGTATCAATAAAGTTGCGAGGAAGCATATTCCTGCTAGTAAATTTCCTCTTTTAAGGTCGAATTTTCCTGCGAATGCTACTGACCAAGGTGATGAACGTCTAGCGGGGATGAACGCTGAGATCGCAAAACTTGTCTCTAATCATCGTAGTCGCTCTATCTTCATCATCTTGAGTGATGTAGTCCTGGATCTCTTAAGCTGTGGGATAAAGCTCAATCTTTCGTCATGTTTGAAGGAACACAAATATGGAATGCTAAGAAATCTGCCGCTCAATTTTCTCATCAATTTATTATGCACCCCTCGACTAATAGCAGAGAGAAGCGGTCTTCCATACGTAGGTTTATAAACATCAAACCTCAAGTTGTGCCGGATGAATGTAGTTCTGGTGAAGTATAATACTAAGTAAGGTACTCACCAACGGCACATCTTTGTTCTGGAACCTATGAATTTGGCAACTGTGGTGAGCGGAATTCAAGCAGTTGAGTCACCTAAGTATACCGAGTTATAAAATCAATCAGTATCTAGCCGAGACATGTCGCTGGTGCAATAAATTGCCTGGTTGGACAAATGAATGGCTTCATCGATGCGACCAAGAATACGAATGGTGTCATGTTCGTCCAAGTAAGGCAACAAACGATGAATTTTGCTGTGTTTGGGAATGGCTTTCCCTTCATGAAGATACTGCAATTCTTCTATGGAACAGTGTAATGAGTTGACACGACATCTACTTTCTTCATATCAAATTTTTATTAGTCGTCTCGGATGGAAAATAAAAATATGACATATTTATGCATCATTTCTAAGATGAAGTGTTCACAATTTTTTTTTTATCAAATGCTGTGGACAGCTCCATCACTTTTTTGTCAGTTGCATGGCAGCATGTAATTTTTCTATGATGATCTTTACACTTACGCAGTAGACAAAAAATTGCTTATATTTTCCCAAAGCAACCCTGAAATTTTCCAAATGTTGTTGTAAAAATTTAGCAAGTTTTTGGGCTCCTTACAAAAATATGTAGCTTATGGCCCGTCTGAATCGGGCACTTAATATTTTAACAATTTTCGAAAATTTCTTATTTACCTTACATTTTTACTTCAATAATAGCAATTAAATAATAAGAAGAAGAAATGTATTTATTTATTGAAATGACGTAGCTTTATTATAACTAATCATTTACATTAGAGCACTGCTTGACAACCACACACTACCAAAATGTAAAACCAATGAATGCTGCACTAGTGGGTGGCTGTATATTGTTACTGTACGTGTATGGTCCCTACGAAATTCAGGTAATAAGGTCACCCTGGCAGATTTTAATCGTGTAATAGTTGCATTAATCCAGTTCATGAAAATATGAGTTTAAACCTCATGTGGTGCAACAACTAGCTAACGCCATATTTACAGAATATTTTTATTTAACTTGATCTTAAACGAAAACAGTGTGTGCGTGTTCCAGCCTAGTTAATTTAATGTTGGATACTTCGTTTTCATGCGTAAACCGGAACATATGAAAGTAAACTTTTTTTTCGTTTAATAATGAGATGAGTTATAGACAATAAACAAAACTTTATCATAAGGGTGACTGTGACTTGTGTGGTGGTAGATTTGCATAAAAAAATATTTCCATTAAATTTTAGATAAATTTATTGGAAAATGGAGAAAAGATTTAAGAGGCAATTTAATTCTAAATTCAATTACTTGGATCAGATATGCTGGCATGGCGCTAACGGTCGAGGCAGTAGTAGTGATCGGTTCTGCTATCCTAATAAAGGTTACATTCGTCTTAATCATAATCACAATATTATGGATTACAACATTTCTAGTCGAGGTGTTGGAAAAATTCAACATCTTCGTAATACTACGCGCGGCAATTCAACGGGTGCGTCTCCTACTAGAAGTGGAAGAATACAAACAAAATCTGACCTGAAGAGACAAAATAATGAGCTTAACAGAATGATCCTTCTGCATTTGAACCTAATTCAGGAGCAGAATGATGAATTAGGAGATAGGGATAGAGAAATTGAAAAACGAGACAATGAAATTACTCGGTTGTGTATTAGAAATACAGAACTTGAGGAAAAACTTCAAAGCCTACAAGAGCAATTTCAGAAATATCAGAAACGCTCTGCATCTCCCGATTTAAAATCACTGCCAAAAAAAATGCGGAAAGCAACAACACATGTAGAGATGGGGAGTTGTCAAGAGCAGCCGCAATCTGTAGGTGAACCAACGCCCTTGGTACATATTAATAACAAAATACAGGAACCTCATCAGCAGCAAGAACAAGTTGTTGTCAATTCAAGCAATTCTGTTGTTAATCCCAAGGCTAATGGGGAATATAACGGTAAAAAAGTTAGAACCATCTTTATGCAAAGGATTAATAAGGAATCTGGTAATGAATTCGGCTATTTGGCTCAGTTGACTAGACCTACAACTAATGCAACGTCATCTTATGTTGAAAAAGAGGCATTAAATATAAGATGTCCAAGTCAACATCTTGAGCAAAATCAAAAAGATATTGGGTGTGATGAAATTATAGAAAGTCCAAGGGACTGCAGCAGCAATGCAGGGGCAAAAGTAATTGATTCGTTGACAACAAACCTGGAACAAGTTGAAAAATCTTACGTAACTATAGACAATAATAATTTAGAATACGATCAGGGTAAATGCTTGGAAATCCGTGAAAATAGAGTTGAATGTTATAATGATGAAAAAGGCAATGCCAACGATATTTTGAAGTTAATACTGCATCAGGAGTATAGAGATGCCTCTACGGTAAGAGATGTATATTATTATCAATATACATATCTAATTTTTCCTATACTTATTTTCAGCATTTGCCTGTGGAATCGCAGTTTGCATCGACGGGTCTTTTGACACCCAATCAGTTTCAAAATGTATTTAAAGAAGAGAAAGAGCTATCTCAGAACGATGAATTGAAAGATTCTAATATAATATCAAAACGTAGTGATGAGTGTAAAGAAAATGATCAAAATGAAAAAAAAAGTATTGGTGAATTGTCCAATATTAAGAGCATAGAATTACAAGATAATAGAATTAACAATATGGTAAATAACCAATTAATTGAAGAATTTCGTTCAAATAAAGACAACGATAAATATCATTTAGCAGAAAAGAATGATGAAGTTGCTAAGCCATTTAAGAAACAAGTAGTGCCATCCCTAAATAATGAAGAACATTGTAAACAGTTGAAAAAGCAAGAAACCACTGAGTTGCAAAGCAAATTACCAGATAATCTAAAAACAAAAAAAAAGATGTTATTAAAATTAAAAAATATAGATAGAACTAATATACAAGACTCTGTGCCTTTTGATCCTGCAGTTAAAGCAATTATTAGCATAAACGAGCGGGTTGAGGGAAAACCATATATCTTGTCTGAGCTAACACATGCAAATATAGTACCCATAGTGTTCAAATCTGAAGATTCAATTGCAACGAACCCTAATTTTGTAGAATTAAAACAATCAATTCACGGAATGACCACACAAGAAAAACGCAACGTTAATAACGATGCGATTCCCTATAACGATAGTCTACCGGTTGCATCCAAAAACACATTATGTTATTCTACAGAATGGATATACCCTACTCGTGCCTGGGAAGATGGCGAATTCCATTGCGATTTAGAATTCTACCTCGAAGAAGCGAACGAATTAATGTCTGATAATCCAAATTTAGAAATTCCAAAATGGACAGATATTACCATACCTCCCTTAAAAAGTGAAGACAAAGTTACTGAAAACATATCGGACGAAAGTTTTAAAATTCGACACAAAAAAAGGGTTATTACAGAAATACGGCGTAAGAAACGCGACGCCAAATATATAGAAGAACAACTCCGCAGGTATAGACTTCAGGAAAAAGAAGCTACTGTAACGCAAGAGATTTTGCCATTGACGACTTTTTATAATTTATCTGAAGAAGTTGAAGAAATATGTTTCGTTTCGGATGTACCTGTGCAAGCCTTTGGAGAATGCTTAATAATAGTAGACTCTACAAATAGGGAATTTATTCTGCCTTGGCTAGATGTGGGTACTCCTCCAATTACTACAACACCTATCGTTACCATTGGCTGTAAAGCAGTGGCAACAACAGCCGCGCAAACTCTACAACAACAAATAAATTCTTCCTATAATTTTATTAAGAGACCTAAAAGACGAAATCCAGCCATCCAAAACAGGCAGCGCACAATTAATAAAAGTGACTTAAACCAAATTGCATCCACACATATGTCCTTAGTTTTCGGTCGAGGACATTCAAAGATTTTGTAAATCTCTAATTAGATGATTGTGAACTTTGCTGATGGAAGAATGATATACATATGTATTTAAAATGTAATAGTATTTTCCAAATAAAATATTTAGAATATGTGTTATGAAATATACGAAGAAGGTAAACTTTTTCTAAATTACTGGGAACGCTGAGTCCGACTGTTTTACACACATACAATATTACGCATCGTTATAAAAAAGTTTTATTATTTGCAGTTTGAATTGTCGAAATTGTTTGTTTTTTTTATTTTAATACCAATCTGGTAATTTTTTTTACCTGAATGGGTTCAAAAACTTAAAATTAAAAAAAAAAAATATATAAAGTTAAAATAAATTTAAATTGTTTTTAACATATTATAATACAAAGTCCTAGACAACGTCTGTCTCCTTCATCACGATAATCTCAAAAATTACCGGACGGATTTTCATACGGTTGTCACCATTGGACAATCAATAAAAGTGACTTAAACCAAATTGCATCCACACATATGTCCTTAGTTTTCGGTCGAGGACATTCAAAGATTTTGTAAATCTCCAATTAGATGATTGTGAACTTTGCTGATGGAAGAATGGTATACCTATGTATTTAAAATGTAATAGTATTTTCCAAATAAAATATTTAGAGTATGTGTTATGAAATACACGAAGAAGGTAAACTTTTTCTAAATTACTGGGAATGCTGAGTCCGACTGTTTTACATACATACAATGTTTCGCATCGTTATAAAAAAGATTTATTATTCGTAGTTTGAATTATCAAAATTGTTAGTTTTTATTTTAATACTAATCTGGTAATATAATAAAATAATTATAGACACGTTTGAAAAGTAGAAATGTTTGTTCAATTTATAAGTTGTTAGATAATATAAGCTTTATATCATTATAACTGCATAAATAAATATATTTCTTCCACAATATTATCTATGCACAAAAAAAAAAAAACCAGTTAACAAAATTTTTCAAAATATTTGTAAAATTAAAAATTGACAAAAAAAAAAAAAATTAAAAATTGAAGACACACTGCCGCTCAACTGAATAAGTGAAATAAGTTCTTTTATTCAGAAAAATCAAATTACTAATAAATCACAAAAGTCTTTTCGACACGTATAAATACTTACATAATTTTTTTTTACCTGAATGGGTTCAAAAACTTAAAATTAAAACAAAAATTATATAAAGTTAAAATAAATTTAAATTGTTTTTAACATATTATAAAACAAAGTCCTCGACAACGTCTGTCTGCTTCATCACGATAATCTCAAAAATTACCGAACGGTTTTTATACGGTTGTCACCATTGGACAGAGATATTCATGAGGAAGGTGTTAGGTTTATAATTCTTTAAGGTTTTGGAAATATTTGCCGAAATTTTAATTTCCTTCAAATGTGTTATCATACATCCAGGTTGAGCATGTGTTTCAGCTTATTTGAATGACTATTAATAAAGGACAAGGTAAAACTTTAAAAGTTGCTGGAATTGTCTTAACTATTATACTTCATGCTTTTCACACGGCCGTTTTTTACTTTGCCTGTCACAGGTTAGGTTAGGTAATACTGGTTGGCCAAGCCCACGCATAGACCCAAGGTCCCTTGCGAAACCAGATGGAGTACTTATTTGATTCGTTTTAGCGAAGGTATGTATCATTTAAAATATCCGCGCTTCTGGAAAATCCTAGCAGTTGATTTACCTTCAGTTTAGCAATATCGCTTAGATCTGTAAACTGTGAAGCTCCTAGGTACTTTTGTCGAGTTCTCATAAGTGCCAGGCAGAAACGTTGGATTTGTTCCAAGGTTTCCTTATCTTCCATATACTTCCTGCATCTTTCACTGTCAGTTAGGTTTAATTTGAATGCGTGCACTGCTATCATGCAATGACCATTAAAGACGCCTATCAATGTTCTGCAGCTCGTACGACTCAGCTCTATAACAGATTCAGTGAATTTTCCATTAAAGCCATTACACATGGCTTTAGCTGTTCTGCAGTTGCTAAGATTTCGCCATCTATCCTTCGCTTTTTCCTGTAAGCACATTTTTAGATTGTTGTACATATGATTGAGTGGCATCATTACGTCGCTTATTTCACAGCTTTGTAACTTGCATCCGTTTTTCCGAATTTCGTCAACAGTCTCATTTCCCTCTATGCCATTGTGGTTCGGTACCCAAAAAGATACACATCTTGCGTTCCGCAGCTCGTCTTCTCATTGCTACCTTGTCATGCAGAACATTTTTGGATGATCACCAGTATGACGCTTTTATAGCAGCTTGGCTATCTATGAAAATATTTATGTGAAAGTTGATAGTGGTATCTTTACATGCAAGTTCCGCAGCCATTCTTGCAGCGAATACTTCCGCCTGGAATACGCTGCAGTAATCCGGAAGCTTGAATGATTTTTCAATATTCAGCTCCGCGCAATATGCACCAGCTCCAACTCCTTCTGTATAGATGTTGAAGGTTTTGCATTCTAGGCCAATACCATAGGCATAGGGTCTATAAGAGAATTGCCTTATTGCACATAGCCTTACTGCGGATTTTGCTGCTTTGTTCTCTATGGTGAGATCAATTGGCGGTACATTAAGGAGAGCTTGAAGCGCAGACGTTGGAGTTGTTCTCAAGGTCCCTGAGATGCACAACAGAGAAAGCCGTTGAACTTTTTCCATTGGTCTGACATATGTTCGCTTTTCTACTACACCAAAATACCATGGAGCTGTATCGGTCTAACAATAGCTGTATAACACCAGTGCATAAGAGAGGGCGAAAGGCCCCAAGTGCTCCCAAGCATCTTTTTACATCCGTACAGAGATTTTAAAGAAAATGATCAAAATGAAAAAAAGAGTATTGGTTCATTGTCCAATGTTAAAAGAGTTAGGTTAGGTTAACGTGGCAGCCCTCAGACGAGAGGCTCACTTAGGCACAAAGACATTATGGCCCATTGTGATACCAGCAAAGTGTTGACACGACACCCTTTAGTCCGGTGCGGAGAACAACTTGGATTCCGAAATGAGCCTAGCTATGTTCTTAATTGGTAGGAGTGATAGTTCGGTTAAGCTGGAGAGGAACATAGAGCCTAAGTGGTTCTGTCTTCTTCATGCCATCTGTGTAGATGTCAATGGAATTAGATTTTAGAACTTTACCGTCCAGCCAATCCTCTCTACTGGGAATGTGGGTGGAGAACTTCCGGTTAAAGTTAGGTGTGGGGCATACATAGTCGACTACCACAGGAACAGATGGACCGCGTCCCAGAATGCTTGCATGTATGTGACTAGTCCAGCGAGCTATGATGTTAAGTCTAATGGCAGAACATTTGGCATACTGTTCAGCCAGAAGGCTGGTTGGTGTCCAATTGAGGATTGCAAACAGCGCTTTGGTGGAAGTAGTCCGAAAGGCCCCTGTTATCATAATGGCTGCCGTTGTCCTGACTTTGTGAAGAGGTTATTGGTTGACTGCCTTGAGACAGGCAGGCCACCAGAACACGGCTCCATGTAGAAGGTTGAGCTCCACTACAGCTGTATAGAGCCAGGTTGCGATGCGGGTGTTAAGATTGATTCGTTGACAACAAACGTGCAACAAGTTGAAAAATCTTACGTAACTATAGACAATAATAATTTAGAATACGATCAGGGTAAATGTTTGGAAATCCGTGAAAATAGAGTTGCATGTGATAATGATGAAAAAGACAATGCCAATGATATTTTGAAGTTAATACTGCATCAGGAGAATAAAGATGCCTTTACGGTAAGAGATGTATATTATTATCAATATAAATATCTAATTTTTTCTATACTTATTTTCAGCATTTGCCTATGGAACCGTAGTTTGCATTGACGGGTCTTTTGACACCCAATCAGTTTTAAAATGTATTTAAAGAAGAGAAAGAGCTATCTAAACAGTTGAAAAAGCAAGAAACGACTGAGTTGCAAAGCAAATTACCAGATAATCTAAAAACAAAAAAAAAAGATGTTATTAAAATTAAAAAATACAGGTAGAGCTAATATACAAGACTCTGTGCCTTTTGATCCTGCAGTTAAAGCAATTATTAGCATAAACGAGCGGATTGAGGAAAACCATATATCTTGTCTGGGCTAACACACGCAAATATAGTACCCATAGTGTTCAAATCTGAAGATTCAATTGCAACGAACCCTAATTTTGTAGAATTAAAACAATTAATTCACGGAATGACCACACAAGAAAAACGCAATGTTAATAACGATGCGATTCCCTATAACGATAGTCTACCGGTTGCATCCAAAAACACATTATGTTATTCTACAGAATGGATATACCCTACTCGTGTCTGGGAAGATGGCGAATTCCATTGCGATTTAGAATTCTACCTCGAAGAAGCGAACGAATTAATGTCTGATAATCCAAATATAGAAATTCCAAAATGGACAGATATTACTATACCTCCCTTGAAAAGTGAAGACAAAGTTACTGAAAACATATCGGACGAAAGTTTTAAAATTCGACACAAAAAAAGGGTTATTACAGAAATACGGCGTAAGAAACGCGACGCCAAATATATAGAAGAACAACTCCGCAGGTATAGACTTCAGGAAAAAGAAGCTACTGTAACGCAAGAGATTTTGCCATTGACGACTTTTTATAATTTATCTGAAGAAGTTGAAGAAATATGTTTCGTTTCGGATGTACCTGTGCAAGCCTTTGGAGAATGCTTAATAATAGTAGACTCTACAAATAGGGAATTTATTCTGCCTTGGCTAGATGTGGGTACTCCTCCAATTACTACAACACCTATCGTTACCATTGGCTGTAAAGCAGTGGCAACAACAGCCGCGCAAACTCTACAACAACAAATAAATTCTTCCTATAATTTTATTAAGAGACCTAAAAGACGAAATCCAGCCATCCAAAACAGGCAGCGCACAATTAATAAAAGTGACTTAAACCAAATTGCATCCACACATATGTCCTTAGTTTTCGGTCGAGGACATTCAAAGATTTTGTAAATCTCTAATTAGATGATTGTGAACTTTGGTGATGGAAGAATGATATAAATATGTATTTAAAATGTAATAGTATTTTCCAAATAAAATATTTAGAATTTGTGTTATGAAATATACGAAGAAGGTAAACTTTTTCTAAATTACTGGGAACGCTGAGTCCGACTGTTTTACACACATACAATATTACGCATCGTTATAAAAAAGTTTTATTATTTGCAGTTTGAATTGTCGAAATTGTTTGTTTTTTTTATTTTAATACCAATCTGGTAATTTTTTTTACCTGAATGGGTTCAAAAACTTAAAATTAAAAAAAAAAAAATGTATAAAGTTAAAATAAATTTAAATTGTTTTTTACATATTATAAAACAAAGTCCTCGACAACGTCTGTCTGCTTCATCACGATAATCTCAAAAATTACCGAACGGATTTTCATACGGTTGTCACCATTGGACAGAGATATTCATGAGGAAGGTGTTAGGTTTATAATTCTTTAAGGTTTTGGAAATATTTGCCGAAATTTTAATTTCCTTCAAATGTGTTATCATTCATCCAGGTTGAGCATGTGTTTCAGCTTATTTGAATGACTATTAACCTGTCACAGGTTAGGTTAGGTAATACTGGTTGGCCAAGCCCACGCATAGATCCAAGGTCCCTTGCGAAACCAGATGGAGTACTTATTTGATTCGTTTTAGCGAAGGTATGTATCATTTAAAATATCCGCGCTTCTGGAAAATCCTAGCAGTTGATTTACCTTCAGTTTAGCAATATCGCTTAGATCTGTAAACTGTGAAGCTCCTAGGTACTTTTGTCGAGTTCTCATAAGTGCCAGGGAGAAACGTTGGATTTGTTCCAAGGTTTCCTTATCTTCCATATACTTCCTGCATCTTTCACTGTCAGTTAGGTTTAATTTGAATGCGTGCACTGCTATCATGCAATGACCGTTAAAGACGCCTATCAATGTTCTGCAGCTCGTACGACTCAGCTCTATAACAGATTCAGTGAATTTTCCATTAAAGCCATTACACATGGCTTTAGCTGTTCTGCAGTTGCTAAGATTTCGCCATCTATCCTTCGCTTTTTCCTGTAAGCACATTTTTAGATTGTTGTACATATGATTGAGTGGCATCATTACGTCGCTTATTTCACAGCTTTGTAACTTGCATCCGTTTTTCCGAATTTCGTCAACAGTCTCATTTCCCTCTATGCCATTGTGGTTCGGTACCCAAAAAGATACACATCTTGCGTTCCGCAGCTCGTCTTCTCATTGCTACCTTGTCATGCAGAACATTTTTGGATGATCACCAGTATGACGCTTTTATAGCAGCTTGGCTATCTATGAAAATATTTATGTGAAAGTTGATAGTGGTATCTTTACATGCAAGTTCCGCAGCCATTCTTGCAGCGAATACTTCCGCCTGGAATACGCTGCAGTAATCCGGAAGCTTGAATGATTTTTCAATATTCAGCTCCGCGCAATATGCACCAGCTCCAACTCCTTCTGTATAGATGTTGAAGGTTTTGCATTCTAGGCCAATACCATAGGCATAGGGTCTATAAGAGAATTGCCTTATTGCACATAGCCTTACTGCGGATTTTGCTGCTTTGTTCTCTATGGTGAGATCAATTGGCGGTACATTAAGGAGAGCTTGAAGCGCAGACGGTGGAGTTGTTCTCAAGGTCCCTGAGATGCACAACAGAGAAAGCCGTTGAACTTTTTCCATTGGTCTGACATATGTTCGCTTTTCTACTACACCAAAATACCATGGAGCTGTATCGGTCTAACAATAGCTGTATAACACCAGTGCATAAGAGAGGGCGAAAGGCCCCAAGTGCTCCCAAGCATCTTTTTACATCCGTACAGAGATTTTAAAGAAAATGATCAAAATGAAAAAAAGAGTATTGGTTAATTGTCCAATGTTAAAAGAGTTAGGTTAGGTTAACGTGGCAGCCCTCAGACGAGAGGCTCACTTAGGCACAAAGACATTATGGCCCATTGTGATACCAGCAAAGTGTTGACACGACACCCCTTAGTCCGGTGCGGAGAACAACTTGGATTCCGAAATGAGCCTAGCTATGTCCTTAATTGGTAGGAGTGATAGTTCGGTTAAGCTGGAGAGGAACATAGAGCCTAAGTGGTTTTGTCTTCTTCATGCCATCTGTGTAGATGTCAATGGAATTAGATTTTAGAACTTTACCGTCCAGCCAATCCTCTCTACTGGGAATGTGGGTGGAGAACTTCCGGTTAAAGTTAGGTGTGGGGCATACATAGTCGACTACCACAGGAACAGATGGACCGCGTCCCAGAATGCTTGCATGTATGTGACTAGTCCAGCGAGCTATGATGTTAAGTCTAATGGCAGAACATTTGGCATACTGTTCAGCCAGAAGGCTGGTTGGTGTCCAATTGAGGATTGCAAACAGCGCTTTGGTGGAAGTAGTCCGAAAGGCCCCTGTTATCATAATGGCTGCCGTTGTCCTGACTTTGTGAAGAGGTTATTGGTTGACTGCCTTGAGACAGGCAGGCCACCAGAACACGGCTCCATGTAGAAGGTTGAGCTCCACTACAGCTGTATAGAGCCAGGTTGCGATGCGGGTGTTAAGATTGATTCGTTGACAACAAACGTGCAACAAGTTGAAAAATCTTACGTAACTATAGACAATAATAATTTAGAATACGATCAGGGTAAATGTTTGGAAATCCGTGAAAATAGAGTTGCATGTGATAATGATGAAAAAGACAATGCCAATGATATTTTGAAGTTAATACTGCATCAGGAGAATAAAGATGCCTTTACGGTAAGAGATGTATATTATTATCAATATAAATATCTAATTTTTTCTATACTTATTTTCAGCATTTGCCTATGGAATCGTAGTTTGCATTGACGGGTCTTTTGACACCCAATCAGTTTTAAAATGTATTTAAAGAAGAGAAAGAGCTATCTAAACAGTTGAAAAAGCAAGAAACGACTGAGTTGCAAAGCAAATTACCAGATAATCTAAAAACAAAAAAAAAAGATGTTATTAAAATTAAAAAATACAGATAGAGCTAATATACAAGACTCTGTGCCTTTTGATCCTGCAGTTAAAGCAATTATTAGCATAAACGAGCGGATTGAGGAAAACCATATATCTTGTCTGGGCTAACACACGCAAATATAGTACCCATAGTGTTCAAATCTGAAGATTCAATTGCAACGAACCCTAATTTTGTAGAATTAAAACAATTAATTCACGGAATGACCACACAAAAAAAACGCAATGTTAATAACGATGCGATTCCCTATAACGATAGTCTACCGGTTGCATCCAAAAACACATTATGTTATTCTACAGAATGGATATACCCTACTCGTGTCTGGGAAGATGGCGAATTCCATTGCGATTTAGAATTCTACCTCGAAGAAGTGAACGAATTAATGTCTGATAATCCAAATTTAGAAATTCCAAAATGGACAGATATTACCATACCTCCCTTAAAAAGTGAAGACAAAGTTACTGAAAACATATCGGACGAAAGTTTTAAAATTCGACACAAAACTAGGGTTATTACAGAAATACGGCGTAAGAAACGCGACGCCAAATATATAGAAGAACAACTCCGCAGGTATAGACTTCAGGAAAAAGAAGCTACTGTAACGCAAGAGATTTTGCCATTGACGACGTTTTATAATTTATCTGAAGAAGTTGAAGAAATATGTTTCGTTTCGGATGTACCTGTGCAAGCCTTTGGAGAATGCTTAATAATAGTAGACTCTACAAATAGGGAATTTATTCTGCCTTGGCTAGATGTGGGTACTCCTCCAATTACTACAACACCTATCGTTACCATTGGCTGTAAAGCAGTGGCAACAACAGCCGCGCAAACTCTACAACAACAAATAAATTCTTCCTATAATTTTATTAAGAGACCTAAAAGACGAAATCCAGCCATCCAAAACAGGCAGCGCACAATTAATAAAAGTGACTTAAACCAAATTGCATCCACACATATGTCCTTAGTTTTCGGTCGAGGACATTCAAAGATTTTGTAAATCTCTAATTAGATGATTGTGAACTTTGCTGATGGAAGAATGATATACCTATGTATTTAAAATGTAATAGTATTTTCCAAATAAAATATTTGGAATATGTGTTATGAAATATACGAAGAAGGTAAACTTTTTCTAAATTACTGGGAGTCCGACTGTTTTACACACATACAATATTACGCATCGTTATAAAAAAGATTTATTATTCGTAGTTTGAATTATCAAAATTGTTAGTTTTTATTTTAATACTAATCTGGTAATATAATAAAATAATTATAGACACGTTTGAAAAGTAGAAATGTTTGTTCAATTTATAAGTTGTTAGATATTATAAGCTTTATATCATTATAACTGCATAAATAAATATATTTCTTCCACAATATTATCTGTGCACAAAAAAAAAACCAGTTAAAAAAAATTTTCAAAATATTTGTAAAATTAAAAATTTACAAAAAAATAAATTAAAAATTGAAGACACACTGCCGCTCAACTGAATAAGTGAAATAAGTACTTTTATTCAGAAAAATCAAATTACTAATAAATCACAAAAGTCTTTTCGACACGTATAAATACTTACATAATTTTTTTTTACCTGAATGGGTTCAAAAACTTAAAATTAAAACAAAAATTATATAAAGTTAAAATAAATTTAAATTGTTTTTAACATATTATAAAACAAAGTCCTCGACAACGTCTGTCTGCTTCATCACGATAATCTCAAAAATTACCGAACGGTTTTTATACGGTTGTCACCATTGGACAGAGATATTCATGAGGAAGGTGTTAGGTTTATAATTCTTTAAGGTTTTGGAAATATTTGCCGAAATTTTAATTTCCTTCAAATGTGTTATCATACATCCAGGTTGAGCATGTGTTTCAGCTTATTTGAATGACTATTAATAAAGGACAAGGTAAAACTTTAAAAGTTGCTGGAATTGTCTTAACTATTATACTTCATGCTTTTCACACGGCCGTTTTTTACTTTGCCTGTCACAGGTTAGGTTAGGTAATACTGGTTGGCCAAGCCCACGCATAGACCCAAGGTCCCTTGCGAAACCAGATGGAGTACTTATTTGATTCGTTTTAGCGAAGGTATGTATCATTTAAAATATCCGCGCTTCTGGAAAATCCTAGCAGTTGATTTACCTTCAGTTTAGCAATATCGCTTAGATCTGTAAACTGTGAAGCTCTTAGGTACTTTTGTCGAGTTCTCATAAGTGCCAGGCAGAAACGTTGGATTTGTTTCGAGGTTTCCTTATCTTCCATATACTTCCTGCATCTTTCACTGTCAGTTAGGTTTAATTTGAATGCGTGCACTGCTATCATGCAATGACCGTTAAAGACGCCTATCAATGTTCTGCAGCTCGTACGACTCAGCTCTATAACAGATTCAGTGAGTTTTCCATTAAAGCCATTACACATGGCTTTAGCTGTTCTGCAGTTGCTAAGATTTCGCCATCTATCCTTCGCTTTTTCCTGTAAGCACATTTTTAGATTGTTGTACATATGATTGAGTGGCATCATTACGTCGCTTATTTCACAGCTTTGTAACCTGCATCCGTTTTTCCGAATTTCGTCAACAGTCTCATTTCCCTCTATGCCATTGTGGTTCGGTACCCAAAAAGATACACATCTTGCGTTCCGCAGCTCGTCTTCTCATTGCTACCTTGTCATGCAGAACATTTTTGGATGATCACCAGTATGACGCTTTTATAGCAGCTTGGCTATCTATGAAAATATTTATGTGAAAGTTGATAGTGGTATCTTTACATGCAAGTTCCGCAGCCATTCTTGCAGCGAATACTTCCGCCTGGAATACGCTGCAGTAATCCGGAAGCTTGAATGATTTTTCAATATTCAGCTCCGCGCAATATGCACCAGCTCCAACTCCTTCTGTATAGATGTTGAAGGTTTTGCATTCTAGGCCAATACCATAGGCATAGGGTCTATAAGAGAATTGCCTTATTGCACATAGCCTTACTGCGGATTTTGCTGCTTTGTTCTCTATGGTGAGATCAATTGGCGGTACATTAAGGAGAGCTTGAAGCGCAGACGTTGGAGTTGTTCTCAAGGTCCCTGAGATGCACAACAGAGAAAGCCGTTGAAATTTTTCCATTGGTCTGACATATTTTCGCTTTTCTACCACACCAAAATACCATGGAGCTGTATCGGTCTAACAATAGCTGTATAACACCAGTGCATAAGAGAGGGCGAAAGGCCCCAAGTGCTCCCAAGCATCTTTTTACATCCGTACAGAGATTTTAAAGAAAATGATCAAAATGAAAAAAAGAGTATTGGTTAATTGTCCAATGTTAAAAGAGTTAGGTTAGGTTAACGTGGCAGCCCTCAGACGAGAGGCTCACTTAGGCACAAAGACATTATGGCCCATTGTGATACCAGCAAAGTGTTGACACGACACCCCTTAGTCCGGTGCGGAGAACAACTTGGATTCCGAAATGAGCCTAGCTATGTCCTTAATTGGTAGGAGTGATAGTTCGGTTAAGCTGGAGAGGAACATAGAGCCTAAGTGGTTTTGTCTTCTTCATGCCATCTGTGTAGATGTCAATGGAATTAGATTTTAGAACTTTACCGTCCAGCCAATCCTCTCTACTGGGAATGTGGGTGGAGAATTTCCGGTTAAAGTTAGGTGTGAGGCATACATAGTCGACTACCACAGGGGCAGATGGACCGCGTCCCAGAATGCTTGCATGTATGTGACTAGTCCAGCGAGCTATGATGTTAAGTCTAATGGCAGAACATTTGGCATACTGTTCAGCCAGAAGGCTGGTTGGTGTTCAATTGAGGATTGCAAACAGCGCTTTGGTGGAAATAGTCCGAAAGGCCTCTGTTATCATAATGGCTGCCGTTCTCCTGACTTTGTGAAGAGGTTATTGGTTGACTGCCTTGAGACAGGCAGGCCACCAGAACACGGCTCCATGTAGAAGGTTGAGCTCCACTACAGCTGTATAGAGCCAGGTTGCGATGCGGGTGTTAAGATTGATTCGTTGACAACAAACGTGCAATAAGTTGAAAAATCTTACGTAACTATAGACAATAACAATTTAGAATACGATCAGGGTAAATGTTTGGAAATCCGTGAAAATAGAGTTGCATGTGATAATGATGAAAAAGACAATGCCTACGATATTTTGAAGTTAATACTGCATCAGGAGAATAAGGATGCCTCTACGGTAAGATATGTATATTATTATCAATATAAATATTTAATTTTTTCTATACTTATTTTCAGCATTTGCCTATGGAATCGTAGTTTGCATTGACGGGTCTTTTGACGACCAATTAGTTTCAAAATGTATTTAAAGAAGAGAGAGAGCTATCTCAGAACGATGAATTGAAAGATTCTAATATAATATCAAAACGTAGTGATGAGTGTAAAGAAAATGATCAAAATGAAAAAAGAGTATTGGTGAATTGTCCAATATTAAGAGCATAGATTTACATGATAATAGAATTAACAATATGGTGAATAACCTATTAGTTGAAGAATTTCGTTCAAATAAAGACAACGATAAATATCATTTAGCAGAAAAGAATGATGAAGTTGCTAAGCCATTTAAAAAACAAGTAGTGCCATTCCTAATGAAGAACATTGTAAACAGTTGAAAAGGCAAGAAACCACTGAGTTGCATAGCAAATTACCAGATAATCTAAAAACAAAAAAAAAAAGATGTTATTAAAATTAAAAAATACAGATAGAGATAATATACAAGACTCTGTGCCTTTTGATCCTGCAGTTAAAGAAATTATTAGCATAAACGAGCGGGTTGAGGGAAAACCACTTGTAACAACTCGCACAATTAATATTAAACACATTGATTGTATATATTTAGTAAAGGGCTGCACAAGTGGTTCTATTTGCACTTCACTACTGTACAGTATTTTCAAACACTATATTTCAGTGTTGCATTGACACGAAATGAGATTGGTCTATTTAAAAATTTTACATCAAAACAAACACTGCACCATTTGAAAAGCTTTAGTTATAGTGCTTGAGTTCTGGTATGAAGCAAAAAATCAAAACAGAACAAGCACTGAAGTAAAGTAACGAGAAAATTGCACCAAGCATATCGAGTGTACTAGAACATTTTCTAGAAGATCTCTTTGACCGTATGTATGAAAAGCAAAACTCTGTCTGCTGTTTTCGTAAATACAAAATAAAAATGGATTCGATGGATGTAGGTAAAATTATGAAACTTAATAATAACTCAAATTAGTTGTTGAAACTATTATATAATTTTTTAGTTTTAGTAATGTACAAACGACTCGACAGTAAGTCAAAATGGCCGCAGTAAGGTATGGAAAATTGTTGGCAGCATTGAAACTGATATCGGTTCTGAGGTACCCGGCTTCTTGGTCAGCCGTAAATGCCAAAATATTTATAAATACAATAGAAAAACGACATCAAATTTGGTAAAACACAAATATTACGTCAACGTCGAGGAACACCGCTGTTCCAAAAATTGCTTCTGACACTAAGACAAAAAAGGAAGCGCTTGACCTCTTTACAAAATGGGTTGTGACTAATTGTAGGCCATTTAAGATGGTCAGCGATGCTGGATTGAAAGAAATCGGAGAGTTTTTTGTCTCCATTGGATTCAAATTCGGTGTGAATGTGGATGTTGCGATTTTTATACTTTTATACATCGAGTCTTTGTACGCAAACCGTTTTGAAGATATACGTCATGAAATATGCACAATACCTGAAATTGGATACGGTTTGACGTCAGATCTGTGGATAGATAATTATTGTTTTTTGTCATTTAAAAGTTTATTTAAGCGAATATTAATTTAATATATTTTTTTAACTGGATGCTTCTTCTATAACTTATTTGATATATGTACGTTTGGCTCACTATGGAAAATTAAGCTGCAATCAAAACAAATCCGCCAAGTGTGGTGAATGTTGATAAGTTGTATCATCAGTCATTGCACGATAAAACATTGGTCCAGAAAACAAAACTGTGCCGATTGTTATTAGTGAGCCAGTCAACATTGGTTTATGCGCTATTGGTACATTGATTAGAATAAAGGAATGTAATAAATGTAAACGATTGGCGACATTACACAACACCTGTGAATCCAATTGCTTCTTTACATCATCAACGAGACGCAACTTAAATTTGCACTAGACTCCCATCATAATAGCCAGCGCACCTGACATGCCGGCTAATCGTATAAAATTATAATAACCGCCAGCCAAATCCGATAGTTTTGTATTCATAATAAGTAATTTCGGATCCACTGGAATAGCTGCAAGATTCTTTGATCCATTGGCGCCTGTAATATCTTTTGGTCGAAGGCCAATTGAACGCAATACTGCACTCCCAGATGATGGGATTACGAAAAATAATATAATCAAGTGTGTCACCCATAGAAATTATCGGAATATAATTTCTATGTGATACAAAAAAATTCACAGTTTAAAGTTGCGGAATTCACACGCTAAATATTATTTGAAGAAATCATAATTATATTTGACCATGCGTTTTGTGAAGGATGGAAATATTTACTGCAGGCTGTTGGGCATGAAAGCAATTTATGACGAAAGAAAAAAAAAAGTCAAAATGTCCATAAGAAGATAGCAAAACTTTTTGCGGATTTCGGATACCCCTGTATTAATCACTTACTGCAAAATACACTAAAGAAGTCAATGGATGAAGTAGATGACATATAAATAATAATATATATAATATATGTAAACTTAGCTTGGAAATTGTAAGATATTTTAAAAAATCAGGGAACAATTCCAATTTTGTAACAAGCTTAAAAAGTTATTCACCGACGCGTTGGAATACAATTTATTACGTATTTGATTCCATTAAAACTAATTGGAATGAAATAAGACAAATATTACAAGAAAAGAATGAGCTACACAGACTTGGTGAATTAAACGTTTCGCATTTAAACAGTTTGATTGAAGTTTTAGAGTTGTTTTAAGAGGTTTTCAAAAAACTTGAGGAGGACAAGTACCCTACATTACATTAGTTATAGTCCACATTGACAAGCTCCTGCGGACTTGCGCAATCAAAGATGATGACATATCAATAATAAAAGTTTTCAAGGAGAAAATTATGCTTTATCTAAATACTCTTGTTTTGGAAAATTTAAATATATATCACAAAATTGCGCTTTTTCTCTTTCCTCCCGCAAATAAACTTCTCGCTTTGTTACCACATATGCTGTAGTGTCAAATGTTGGCGTCAGTTTATGAGGGAATACCACATTTTTCAAAAGATCCTTGTCCCCCACTTTTATATCAATCTCTTTTGCTTTCCTAGCGCTATTTGTCCTTTCCTTTCCTTTCTTTTCCTTTCTGTTTTTGTATGAGATCTCTGTCCTTTTGTTCTGATTTTGCTAATTCACCAATTATATCCTGCACCCCTGGAATTTTGTCCCTTATTACCCGATTGAACATTAATTCAGTTGGTGCTGCCCCTGTAGTACCATGCGGTGTAACATTGTACAACATGACAAACTTCTGAATTTCTTTTTTGTAACCGACTTTATTAACGTTGGCTATCTTCAGACGTTTCACTAGCGATCTATTCATATTCTCAACCTCCCCATTAGCTTGAGGCCAATAAGGAGGTGTCGCCATCTATTTAATTCCACTGGACTTGCAAAAATCTTTAAACTCATTATTGGGAAAAGGCTCCAGGAGATCAGTTGCTAGACATCTCCACGGTCCATTCGGAAATGGATGCCTCTCCATTGGAGCCGGATTCACTGGCCTTGATACCAAAAGACAGTCTTGGCACTTTTTTACGTGTTTCTCTGCATCCTTATCTAGACGTGGCCACCATACTTTGGATCGTAGTCTCCGCTTCATATCGCTTTCTCCCGGACGGCCCTCGTAAGCTAGCCTTAGCACTGTCTCCCTTAGTTTTTATGTCATAACCAGTCTAGAGCCCCGCAGAAGAATGCTTCCAATCATTGATAATTCCAACCGGAACGGATAATATGGGCTCGACGTGCATAAATTCCAAGAATTCTGATTGATGCACGTCATCACGTCTATCATTTACTCATCCTGGGTACTCATTTTGGATATCTCTGAAATAGAAAGTGAATTCGGTACTACACTCGACACGATTTTAAATATATTTTCCTCGCCCGCCCAGTCATAGGGGTCTATGTCAGTTTCCTGGCTGAGTCTCGACAATGAGTCAGCGATATTTTATTTTCCCGCCTTATATATGACTCGGAATTGGTAAGATTGTAGGCGCAAAAGCCATCTTTCTATCCTCGCCGGAGGCCGGGAAGTTGGCTTAAACATTGCTTCCAAAGTTAAGATCAGCCAAATACTAATAAAATTTTTTTACGGCAAAGACAAGGGCGAGGCTTTCCTTTTCGGTCTGAGAATACCTTTGCTCCACCATTCACAAACTTTTGATGGCGAATGAAATGATACGAGGTTCCTTCTGTTTATCAAATTGTATCAGTACTGCACCCAACGCTACTGGACTGGCATCTGCAATCAAACATGTTCAAAAATTGAAATACGACAATAATGGAACTTGTGCAACTTTTGCCTTTAATTTCTTAAAAGCTTCTTTTTGGCCATCGCTCCACGAGAATTTCTCATTGGTTTTCAAAGGTTCAGTACCATCCGCCAGATCTGGTATAAATTTCCCCACGTATGTAACTAGCCCGAGAAAACTGCGTACCTCTTCTTTATTTTTCGGTGCTCTGAACGCACTGATTACGTCGACCTTTTCGGGATCAGCTTCAATCCCCTTATCGGAGAGAATGTGTTCCAGAAATTTAATTTTTTAATTTTTCCATATTGCTTCATTTAATAAAACATTACGGCTTTGGAAAATTTCCTTTACCCTCATAAGAGCATTATCGTGTTTCGCAATGTTACTTCCAAACACGATAATGTCATCAATATAATTCAAAACATTAGTGCACGGGGCTAACAATTCGACCATCATTCGTTGAAAAATTTTAGGAGCTGAGTTCACACCAAACATTAGACGTTTGTATCTGAACAAACCGCGATGCGTTATAAATGTTGTGATCTCTCTACTGGATTTTACTAGCTCGAACTGATGATAGGCGTTTTTGAGATCAATCCGTGAAAAGTATTTAGCCCTCGCAGTTTCGTCATAAATGTATCAAAAGTTGGCAATGGATAGTTCTCCCGACGGATTGCTTTACTTGCCCGACGCATATCCAGGCAGAGCAAGCAATAACAATTGGTGATATCCAGGCGCTCGGACCTGTTACTGGTTCGATTATAGCTTGTTGCAGCGCCTTTTTAATTTTGTCTTTAACTTTACTCTCTAGGACTGTAGGAATATGCCTCAATGGTCTCTGAACTACCACCACCGATGTATCTATGGATAATTTTAACTTGACGCCACGCCACTTCGTAAACGACTATAATATGGGCTCGACGTGCATAAATTCCAAGAATTCTGATTGATGCACGTCATCACGTCTATCATTTACTCATCCTGGGTACTCATTTTGGATATCTCTGAAATAGAAAGTGAATTCGGTACTACACTCGACACGATTTTAAATATATTTTCCTCGCCCGCCCAGTCATAGGGGTCTATGTCAGTTTCCTGGCTGAGTCTCGACAATGAGTCAGCGATATTTTATTTTCCCGCCTTATATATGACTCGGAATTGGTAAGATTGTAGGCGCAAAAGCCATCTTTCTATCCTCGCCGGAGGCCGGGAAGTTGGCTTAAACATTGCTTCCAAAGTTAAGATCAGCCAAATACTAATAAAATTTTTTTACGGCAAAGACAAGGGCGAGGCTTTCCTTTTCGGTCTGAGAATACCTTTGCTCCACCATTCACAAACTTTTGATGGCGAATGAAATGATACGAGGTTCCTTCTGTTTATCAAATTGTATCAGTACTGCACCCAACGCTACTGGACTGGCATCTGCAATCAAACATGTTCAAAAATTGAAATACGACAATAATGGAACTTGTGCAACTTTTGCCTTTAATTTCTTAAAAGCTTCTTTTTGGCCATCGCTCCACGAGAATTTCTCATTGGTTTTCAAAGGTTCAGTACCATCCGCCAGATCTGGTATAAATTTCCCCACGTATGTAACTAGCCCGAGAAAACTGCGTACCTCTTCTTTATTTTTCGGTGCTCTGAACGCACTGATTACGTCGACCTTTTCGGGATCAGCTTCAATCCCCTTATCGGAGAGAATGTGTTCCAGAAATTTAATTTTTTAATTTTTCCATATTGCTTCATTTAATAAAACATTACGGCTTTGGAAAATTTCCTTTACCCTCATAAGAGCATTATCGTGTTTCGCAATGTTACTTCCAAACACGATAATGTCATCAATATAATTCAAAACATTAGTGCACGGGGCTAACAATTCGACCATCATTCGTTGAAAAATTTTAGGAGCTGAGTTCACACCAAACATTAGACGTTTGTATCTGAACAAACCGCGATGCGTTATAAATGTTGTGATCTCTCTACTGGATTTTACTAGCTCGAACTGATGATAGGCGTTTTTGAGATCAATCCGTGAAAAGTATTTAGCCCTCGCAGTTTCGTCATAAATGTATCAAAAGTTGGCAATGGATAGTTCTCCCGACGGATTGCTTTACTTGCCCGACGCATATCCAGGCAGAGCAAGCAATAACAATTGGTGATATCCAGGCGCTCGGACCTGTTACTGGTTCGATTATAGCTTGTTGCAGCGCCTTTTTAATTTTGTCTTTAACTTTACTCTCTAGGACTGTAGGAATATGCCTCAATGGTCTCTGAACTACCACCACCGATGTATCTATGGATAATTTTAACTTGACGCCACGCCACTTCGTAAACGACTATAATATGGGCTCGACGTGCATAAATTCCAAGAATTCTGATTGATGCACGTCATCACGTCTATCATTTACTCATCCTGGGTACTCATTTTGGATATCTCTGAAATAGAAAGTGAATTCGGTACTACACTCGACACGATTTGAAATATATTTTCCTCGCCCGCCCAGTCATAGGGGTCTATGTCAGTTTCCTGGCTGAGTCTCGACAATGAGTCAGCGATATTTTATTTTCCCGCCTTATATATGACTCGGAATTGGTAAGATTGTAGACGCAAAAGCCATCTTTCTATCCTCACCGGAGGCCGGGAAGTTGGCTTAAACATTGCTTCCAAACTTAAGATCAGCCAAATACTAATAAAATTTTTTTACGGCAAAGACAAGGGCGAGGCTTTCCTTTTCGGTCTGAGAATACCTTTGCTCCACCATTCACAAACTTTTGATGGCGAATGAAATGATACGAGGTTCCTTCTGTTTATCAAATTGTATCAGTACTGCACCCAACGCTACTGGACTGGCATCTGCAATCAAACATGTTCAAAAATTGAAATACGACAATAATGGAACTTGTGCAACTTTTGCCTTTAATTTCTTAAAAGCTTCTTTTTGGCCATCGCTCCACGAGAATTTCTCATTGGTTTTCAAAGGTTCTGTACCATCCGCCAGATCTGGTATAAATTTCCCCACGTATGTAACTAGCCCCAGAAAACTGCGTACCTCTTCTTTATTTTTCGGTGCTCTGAACGCCTTGATTACGTCGACCTTTTTGGGATCAGCTTCAATCCCCTTATCGGAGAGAATGTGTTCCAGAAATTTAATTTTTTAATTTTTCCATATTGCTTCATTTAATAAAACATTACGGCTTTGGAAAATGTCCTTTACCCTCTTAGAGCATTATCGTGTTCCGCTATGCTACTTCCAAACACGATAATGTCATCAATATAATTCAAAACATTAGTGCACGGGGCTAACAATTCGTCCATCATTCGTTGAAAAATTTCAGGAGCTGAGTTCACACCAAACATTAGACGTTTGTATCTGAACAAACCGCGATGCGTTATAAATGTTGTGATCTCTCTACTGGATTTTACTAGCTCGAACTGATGATAGACGGTTTTGAGATCAATCCGTGAAAAGTATTTAGCCCTCGCAGTTTCGTCAAAAATGTATCAAAAGTTGGCAATGGATAGTTCTCCCCGGATTGCTTTACTTGCCCGACGCATATCCAGGCAGAGCAAGCAATAACAATTGGTGATATCCAGGCGCTCGGACCTGTTACTGGTTCGATTATAGCTTGTTGCAGCGCCTTTTTAATTTTGTCTTTAACTTTACTCTCTAGGACTGTTGGAATATGCCTCAATGGTCTCTGAACTACCACCACCGATGTATCTATGGATAATTTTAACTTGACGCCACGCCACTTCGTAAACGACTCAGCCTTTTCCACACGGTACACGTTTAGTCCCAGTCTTAAAACGTTGAGTTTTACAGCGGAATCTCGCCCCAACAGTGATTGTTTACTATTTTCGACGACGTAAAATGTAGAAATCACCTCGGAGTCATTCTCGTCGCACAGCCTCTGCCAATCTAGTTAGCTAACCAGATTATATTTAGAACCCGAATCAATAATCATTACTAATGGCCGTCCCCAGACTTTGCACGACATCTCTTCGTATCCTATTTGCACATTCGCTGCCCTAAAGCAATTAGCATCCTGAAAACTTTCCCCCATTGTTCCCTTCCGTTTCCGGTCGGGTCCTTCTTCTTGTGTCCCTGTTTCTCTCAACTTCGTGCAACACTTCCGGGAGAAATGTCCAAACCTAGAGAACTTGTTACACTTCACATTTCTGGCTGGGCAATCAAAACTATTCTCGCGGTGATGTTTTCGGCCACACCTGCCACATTCATAATTTGAATTACGCTGCGAAATTCTTTTGACGCTACTTTGCTCTACTTTGGGCATCATGGAACGCGTTTGCTTATCAACTTGTTCATCAATATTGCATGTCTTAATTACCTCGTCCAGGGTCGATTCACTCTCTAACAATTTCTTTTTCAGTTCTGGTGACGCCCACTCATCGATAATGTTGTCCTTTAAGCAAATCTCTTTAATTTGTTCTTTTGTCTCACCAAATTAACATTTACACATCTTCCGACGCAACCTCGTCAAGAATTCAGAGAAATACTCCCCTTCCAAAGGAGCCATAGATCGGAATAGTTTCTTTGAGGAGCGAAATACTCATTAAGTTTGTCCACCAGAGGTGTAAACACATCGTTTTTGGATTTGTCATCATAGGGAACTAGTGCATCCGGAATACTATAAGCTGCAGCTTGTAGTTGTGGCCCACCCAAATGCAGGAGCTTATTCCGCTTCTTATACACAGAGCTTATCTCTTCAGCGTCAATAAATATATTAAATGCCCTGAGCCAAATCTCCCATTCCGAACGCCACAGTGCTTTGTCCATACACTGACACAAAAATTGTTTCAATTCTGTCATGGTGGCTGAAATACTTCACACCGGCTTGAAAAGAAAAAACAAACAAAAATACATAATTTTATTGTTATTTTCCACTTATTTAAATACCCCTGAGTATTTATTCATAAATATGTACAAGTATATATCCCCAAATATATATACTCATATCGCACCCAGAAATTCACAAAATAAGTCAGCGTGTATGAGCATGAATTAAATCCACTATTTTCCATGCATCCAACCCTGACTTACACTACTTTACATTCTTATTGCTTTGTTTTCGTTTTCGTTTTCTTTTCATTCTTTTCACTCTTCCCAGAATGTACATAGTATGTGTATATACATACTTGTTCCATGTGTAGCTTGCATCCGCCTGAATTGAATTCAACCCAAACCCACGTACATATATACTCTTGAGCTTTGCGCTCTCAATTACTCCTCTGTTTCTTACGATCTACTTATGTATAAGCTCTTTTGCCTATCGACACCCGCTGCCACTATGCCGATGCACCGTTCAGGAGTGACAAATTTCTTACCTTTTTCCAAATAAGCGTTCTTGGAGTATTCTCAATTAATTAAATGAAATACATTTTATTATGTATTTGTTTCCATCAAAACTAATTGGAATGAAATAAGACAAAGATTACAAGAAAAGAATGAGCTACACAGACTTGGTGAATTAAACGTTTAGCATTTAAACAGTTTGATTGAAGTTTTAGAGTTGTTTGAAGAGGCTTTCAAAAAACTTGAGGAGGACAAGTACATTACACTTAGTTACAGTCCACATTGACAAACTCCTGCGGATTTGCGCAATCAAAGATGATAACATATCAATAATAAAAGTTTTCAAGGAAAAAATTTTGCTTTATCTAAATACTCTTGTTTTGGAAAATTTAAATATATATCACAAAATTGCGCTTTTTCTCTTTCCTCCCGCAAATAAACTTCTCGCTTTGTTATAACATATGCTGTAGTGTCAAATGTTGGCGTCAGTTTATGAGGGAATACCACATTTTTCAAAAGATCCTTGTCCCCCACTTTTATATCAATCTCTTTTGCTTTCCTAGCGCTATTTGTCCTTTCCTTTCCTTTCTTTTCCTTTCTGTTTTTGTATGAGATCTCTGTCCTTTTGTTCTGATTTTGCTAATTCACCAATTATATCCTGCACCCCTGGAATTTTGTCCCTTATTACCCGATTGAACATTAATTCAGTTGTTGCTGCCCCTGTAGTACCATGCGGTGTAACATTGTACAACATGACAAACTTCTGAATTTCTTTTTTGTAACCGACTTTATTAACGTTGGCTATCTTCAGACGTTTCACTAGCGATCTATTCATATTCTCAACCTCCCCATTAGCTTGAGGCCAATAAGGAGGTGTCGCCATCTATTTAATTCCACTGGACTTGCAAAAATCTTTAAACTCATTATTGGGAAAAGGCTCCAGGAGATCAGTTGCTAGACATCTCCACGGTCCATTCGGAAATGGATGCCTCTCCATTGGAGCCGGATTCACTGTCCTTGATACCAAAAGACAGTCTTGGCACGTTTTTACGTGTTTCTCTGCATCCTTATCTAGACGTGGCCACCATACTTTGGATCGTAGTCTCCGCTTCATATCGCTTTCTCCCGGACGGCCCTCGTAAGCTAGCCTTAGCACTGTCTCCCTTAGTTTTTATGTCATAACCAGTCTAGAGCCCCGCAGAAGAATGCTTCCAATCATTGATAATTCCAACCGGAACGGATAATATGGGCTCGACGTGCATAAATTCCAAGAATTCTGATTGATGCACGTCATCACGTCTATCATTTCCTCATCCTGGGTACTCATTTCGGATATTTCTGAAATAGAAAGTGAAATCGGAACTACACTCGACACGATTTGAAATATATTTTCCTCGCCCGCCCAGTCATAGGGGTCTATGTCAGTTTCCTGGCTGAGTCTCGACAATGAGTCAGCGATATTTTATTTTCCCGCCTTATATATGACTCGGAATTGGTAAGATTGTAGGCGCAAAAGCCATCTTTCTATCCTCGCCGGAGGCCGGGAAGTTGGCTTAAACATTGCTTCCAAACTTAAGATCAGCCAAATACTAATAAAATTTTTTTACGGCAAAGACAAGGGCGAGGCTTTCCTTTTCGGTCTGAGAATACCTTTGCTCTACCATTCACAAACTTTTGATGGCGAATGAATTGATACGAGGTTCCTTCTGTTTATCAAATTGTATCAGTACTGCACCCAACGCTACTGGACTGGCATCTGCAATCAAACATGTTCAAAAATTGAAATACGACAATAATGGAACTTGTGCAACTTTTGCCTTTAATTTCTTAAAAGCTTCTTTTTGGCCATCGCTCCACGAGAATTTCTCATTGGTTTTCAAAGGTTCAGTACCATCCGCCAGATCTGGTATAAATTTCCCCACGTATGTAACTAGCCCGAGAAAACTGCGTACCTCTTCTTTATTTTTCGGTGCTCTGAACGCACTGATTACGTCGACCTTTTCGGGATCAGCTTCAATCCCCTTATCGGAGAGAATGTGTTCCAGAAATTTAATTTTTTAATTTTTCCATATTGCTTCATTTAATAAAACATTACGGCTTTGGAAAATTTCCTTTACCCTCATAAGAGCATTATCGTGTTTCGCAATGTTACTTCCAAACACGATAATGTCATCAATATAATTCAAAACATTAGTGCACGGGGCTAACAATTCGACCATCATTCGTTGAAAAATTTTAGGAGCTGAGTTCACACCAAACATTAGACGTTTGTATCTGAACAAACCGCGATGCGTTATAAATGTTGTGATCTCTCTACTGGATTTTACTAGCTCGAACTGATGATAGGCGTTTTTGAGATCAATCCGTGAAAAGTATTTAGCCCTCGCAGTTTCGTCATAAATGTATCAAAAGTTGGCAATGGATAGTTCTCCCGACGGATTGCTTTACTTGCCCGACGCATATCCAGGCAGAGCAAGCAATAACAATTGGTGATATCCAGGCGCTCGGACCTGTTACTGGTTCGATTATAGCGATTAAGGCGCTGCAACAAGCCCAATTAATTTTGTCAGGACTGTTGGAATATGCCTCAATGGTCTCTGAACTGCCACCACCGATGTATCTATAGATAATTTTAACTTGACGCCACGCCACTTCGGAAACGACTCAACCTTTTCCACACGGTACACGTTTAGTCCCAGTCTTAAAACGTTGAGTTTTACAGTGGAATCTCGCCCCAACAGTGATTGTTTACTATTTTCGACGACGTAAAATGTAGAAATCACCTCGGAGTCATTCTCGTCGCACAGCCTCTGCCAATCTAGTTAGCTAACCAGATTATATTTAGAACCCGAATCAATAATCATTACTAATGGACTTTGCACGACATCTCTTCGTATCCCATTTGCACATTCGCTGCCCTAAAGCAATTAGCATCCTGAAAACTTTCCCCCATTGTTCCCTTCCGTTTCCGGTCGGGTCCTTCTTCTTGTGTCCCTGTTTCTCTCAACTTCGTGCAACACTTCCGGGAGAAATGTCCAAACCTAGAGAACTTGTTACACTTCACATTTCTGGCTGGGCAATCAAAACTATTCTCGCGGTGATGTTTTCGGCCACACCTGCCACATTCATAATTTGAATTACGCTGCGAAATTCTTTTGACGCTACTTTGCTCTACTTTGGGCATCATGGAACGCGTTTGCTTATCAACTTGTTCATCAATATTGCATGTCTTAATTACCTCGTCCAGGGTCGATTCACTCTCTAACAATTTCTTTTTCAGTTCTGGTGACGCCCACTCATCGATAATGTTGTCCTTTAAGCAAATCTCTTTAATTTGTTCTTTTGTCTCACCAAATGAACATTTACACATCTGCCGACGCAACCTCGTCAAGAATTCAGAGAAATACTCCCCCTCCAAAGGAGCCATAGATCGGAATAGTTTCTTTGAGGAGCGAAATACTCATTAAGTTTGTCCACCAGAGGTGTAAACACATCGTTTTTGGATTTGTCATCATAGGGAACTAGTGCATCCGGAATACTATAAGCTGCAGCTTGTAGTTGTGGCCCACCCAAATGCAGGAGCTTATTCCGCTTCTTATACACAGAGCTTATCTCTTCAGCGTCAATAAATATATTAAATGCCCTGAGCCAAATCTCCCATTCCGAACGCCACAGTGCTTTGTCCATACACTGACACAAAAATTGTTTCAATTCTGTCATGGTGGCTGAAATACTTCACACCGGCTTGAAAAGAAAAAACAAACAAAAATACATAATTTTATTGTTATTTCCCACTTATTTAAATACTCCTGAGTATTTATTCATAAATATGTACAAGTATATATCCCCAAGTATATATACTCATATCGCACCCAAAAATTCACAAAATAAGTCAGCGTGTATGAGCATGAATTAAATCCACTATTTTCCATGCATCCAACCCTGACTTACACTACTTTACATTCTTATTGCTTTGTTTTCGTTTTCGTTTTCTTTTCATTCTTTTCACTCTTCCCAGAATGTGCATAGTATGTGTATATACATACTTGTTCCATGTGTAGCTTGCATCCGCCTGAATTGAATTCAACCCAAACCCACGTACATATATACTCTTGAGCTTTGCGCTCTCAATTACTCCTTTGTTTCTTACGATCTACTTATGTATAAGCTCTTTTGCCTATCGACACCCGCTGCCACTATGCCGATGCACCGTTCAGGAGTGACAAATTTCTTACCTTTTTCCAAATAAGCGTTCTTGGAGTATTCTCAATTAATTAAATGAAATACATTTTATTATGTATTTGTTTCCATCAAAACTAATTGGAATGAAATAAGACAAAGATTACAAGAAAAGAATGAGCTACACAGACTTGGTGAATTAAACGTTTAGCATTTAAACAGTTTGATTGAAGTTTTAGAGTTGTTTGAAGAGGCTTTCAAAAAACTTGAGGGGGACAAGTACATTACACTTAGTTACAGTCCACATTGACAAACTCCTGCGGATTTGCGCAATCAAAGATGATAACATATCAATAATAAAAGTTTTCAAGGAAAAAATTTTGCTTTATCTAAATACTCTTGTTTTGGAAAATTTAAATATATATCACAAAATTGCGCTTTTTCTCTTTCCTCCCGCAAATAAACTTCTCGCTTTGTTATAACATATACTGTAGTGTCAAATGTTGGCGTCAGTTTATGAGGGAATACCACATTTTTCAAAAGATCCTTGTCCCCCACTTTTATATCAATCTCTTTTGCTTTCCTAGCGCTATTTGTCCTTTCCTTTCCTTTCTTTTCCTTTCTGTTTTTGTATGAGATCTCTGTCCTTTTGTTCTGATTTTGCTAATTCACCAATTATATCCTGCACCCCTGGAATTTTGTCCCTTATTACCCGATTGAACATTAATTCAGTTGGTGCTGCCCCTGTAGTACCATGCGGTGTAACATTGTACAACATGACAAACTTCTGAATTTCTTTTTTGTAACCGACTTTATTAACGTTGGCTATCTTCAGACGTTTCACTAGCGATCTATTCATATTCTCAACCTCCCCATTAGCTTGAGGCCAATAAGGAGGTGTCGCCATCTATTTAATTCCACTGGACTTGCAAAAATCTTTAAACTCATTATTGGGAAAAGGCTCCAGGAGATCAGTTGCTAGACATCTCCACGGTCCATTCGGAAATGGATGCCTCTCCATTGGAGCCGGATTCACTGGCCTTGATACCAAAAGACAGTCTTGGCACGTTTTTACGTGTTTCTCTGCATCCTTATCTAGACGTGGCCACCATACTTTGGATCGTAGTCTCCGCTTCATATCGCTTTCTCCCGGACGGCCCTCGTAAGCTAGCCTTAGCACTGTCTCCCTTAGTTTTTATGTCATAACCAGTCTAGAGCCCCGCAGAAGAATGCTTCCAATCATTGATAATTCCAACCGGAACGGATAATATGGGCTCGACGTGCATAAATTCCAAGAATTCTGATTGATGCACGTCATCACGTCTATCATTTCCTCATCCTGGGTACTCATTTCGGATATTTCTGAAATAGAAAGTGAAATCGGAACTACACTCGACACGATTTGAAATATATTTTCCTCGCCCGCCCAGTCATATGGGTCTATGTCAGTTTCCTGGCTGAGTCTCGACAATGAGTCAGCGATATTTTATTTTCCCGCCTTATATATGACTCGGAATTGGTAAGATTGTAGACGCAAAAGCCATCTTTCTATCCTCGCCGGAGGCCGGGAAGTTGGCTTAAACATTGCTTCCAAACTTAAGATCAGCCAAATACTAATAAAATTTTTTTACGGCAAAGACAAGGGCGAGGCTTTCCTTTTCGGTCTGAGAATACCTTTGCTCCACCATTCACAAACTTTTGATGGCGAATGAAATGATACGAGGTTCCTTCTGTTTATCAAATTGTATCAGTACTGCACCCAACGCTACTGGACTGGCATCTGCAATCAAACATGTTCAAAAATTGAAATACGACAATAATGGAACTTGTGCAACTTTTGCCTTTAATTTCTTAAAAGCTTCTTTTTGGCCATCGCCCCACGAGAATTTCTCATTGGTTTTCAAAGGTTCAGTACCATCCGCCAGATCTGGTATAAATTTCCCCACGTATGTAACTAGCCCGAGAAAACTGCGTACCTCTTCTTTATTTTTCGGTGCTCTGAACGCACTGATTACGTCGACCTTTTCGGGATCAGCTTCAATCCCCTTATCAGAGAGAATGTGTTCCAGAAATTTAATTTTTTAATTTTTCCATATTGCTTCATTTAATAAAACATTACGGCTTTGGAAAATTTCCTTTACCCTCATAAGAGCATTATCGTGTTTCGCAATGTTACTTCCAAACACGATAATGTCATCAATATAATTCAAAACATTAGTGCACGGGGCTAACAATTCGACCATCATTCGTTGAAAAATTTTAGGAGCTGAGTTCACACCAAACATTAGACGTTTGTATCTGAACAAACCGCGATGCGTTATAAATGTTGTGATCTCTCTACTGGATTTTACTAGCTCGAACTGATGATAGGCGTTTTTGAGATCAATCCGTGAAAAGTATTTAGCCCTCGCAGTTTCGTCATAAATGTATCAAAAGTTGGCAATGGATAGTTCTCCCGACGGATTGCTTTACTTGCCCGACGCATATCCAGGCAGAGCAAGCAATAACAATTGGTGATATCCAGGCGCTCGGACCTGTTACTGGTTCGATTATAGCTTGTTGCAGCGCCTTTTTAATTTTGTCTTTAACTTTACTCTCTAGGACTGTTGGAATATGCCTCAATGGTCTCTGAACTACCACCACCGATGTATCTATGGATAATTTTAACTTGACGCCACGCCACTTCGTAAACGACTATAATATGGGCTCGACGTGCATAAATTCCAAGAATTCTGATTGATGCACGTCATCACGTCTATCATTTCCTCATCCTGGGTACTCATTTCGGATATTTCTGAAATAGAAAGTGAAATCGGAACTACACTCGACACGATTTGAAATATATTTTCCTCGCCCGCCCAGTCATATGGGTCTATGTCAGTTTCCTGGCTGAGTCTCGACAATGAGTCAGCGATATTTTATTTTCCCGCCTTATATATGACTCGGAATTGGTAAGATTGTAGACGCAAAAGCCATCTTTCTATCCTCGCCGGAGGCCGGGAAGTTGGCTTAAACATTGCTTCCAAACTTAAGATCAGCCAAATACTAATAAAATTTTTTTACGGCAAAGACAAGGGCGAGGCTTTCCTTTTCGGTCTGAGAATACCTTTGCTCCACCATTCACAAACTTTTGATGGCGAATGAAATGATACGAGGTTCCTTCTGTTTATCAAATTGTATCAGTACTGCACCCAACGCTACTGGACTGGCATCTGCAATCAAACATGTTCAAAAATTGAAATACGACAATAATGGAACTTGTGCAACTTTTGCCTTTAATTTCTTAAAAGCTTCTTTTTGGCCATCGCCCCACGAGAATTTCTCATTGGTTTTCAAAGGTTCAGTACCATCCGCCAGATCTGGTATAAATTTCCCCACGTATGTAACTAGCCCCAGAAAACTGCGTACCTCTTCTTTATTTTTCGGTGCTCTGAACGCCTTGATTACGTCGACCTTTTCGGGATCAGCTTCAATCCCCTTATCGGAGAGAATGTGTTCCAGAAATTTAATTTTTTGAGTTTTACATATTGCTTCATTTAATAAAACATTACGGCTTTGGAAAATGTCCTTTACCCTCTTAGAGCATTATCGTGTTCCGCTATGCTACTTCCAAACACGATAATGTCATCAATATAATTCAAAACATTAGTGCACGGGGCTAACAATTCGTCCATCATTCGTTGAAAAATTTCAGGAGCTGAGTTCACACCAAACATTAGACGTTTGTATCTGAACAAACCGCGATGCGTTATAAATGTTGTGATCTTTCTACTGGATTTTACTAGCTCGAACTGATGATAGACGGTTTTGAGATCAATCCGTGAAAAGTATTTAGCCCTCGCAGTTTCGTCATAAATGTATCAAAAGTTGGCAATGGATAGTTCTCCCGACGGATTGCTTTACTTGCCCGACGCATATCCAGGCAGAGCAAGCAATAACAATTGGTGATATCCAGGCGCTCGGACCTGTTACTGGTTCGATTATAGCTTGTTGCAGCGCCTTTTTAATTTTGTCTTTAACTTTACTCTCTAGGACTGTTGGAATATGCCTCAATGGTCTCTGAACTACCACCACCGATGTATCTATGGATAATTTTAACTTGACGCCACGCCACTTCGTAAACGACTCAGCCTTTTCCACACGGTACACGTTTAGTCCCAGTCTTAAAACGTTGAGTTTTACAGCGGAATCTCGCCCCAACAGTGATTGTTTACTATTTTCGACGACGTAAAATGTAGAAATCACCTCGGAGTCATTCTCGTCGCACAGCCTCTGCCAATCTAGTTAGCTAACCAGATTATATTTAGAACCCGAATCAATAATCATTACTAATGGCCGTCCCCAGACTTTGCACGACATCTCTTCGTATCCCATTTGCACATTCGCTGCCCTAAAGCAATTAGCATCCTGAAAACTTTCCCCCTTCGTTCCACTGGTGATCGCTTTTATACTTGTATTTACCATGCGGCGCCGTTTCCGGTTGGGTCCTTCTTCTTGTGTCCCTGTTTCTCTCAACTTCGTGCAACACTTCCGGGAGAAATGTCCAAACCTAGAGAACTTGTTACACTTCACATTTCTGGCTGGGCAATCAAAACTATTCTCGCGGTGATGTTTTCGGCCACACCTGCCACATTCATAATTTGAATTACGCTGCGAAATTCTTTTGACGCTACTTTGCTCTACTTTGGGCATCATGGAACGCGTTTGCTTATCAACTTGTTCATCAATATTGCATGTCTTAATTACCTCGTCCAGGGTCGATTCACTCTCTAACAATTTCTTTTTCAGTTCTGGTGACGCCCACTCATCGATAATGTTGTCCTTTAAGCAAATCTCTTTAATTTGTTCTTTTGTCTCACCAAATGAACATTTACACATCTGCCGACGCAACCTCGTCAAGAATTCAGAGAAATACTCCCCCTCCAAAGGAGCCATAGATCGGAATAGTTTCTTTGAGGAGCGAAATACTCATTAAGTTTGTCCACCAGAGGTGTAAACACATCGTTTTTGGATTTGTCATCATAGGGAACTAGTGCATCCGGAATACTATAAGCTGCAGCTTGTAGTTGTGGCCCACCCAAATGCAGGAGCTTATTCCGCTTCTTATACACAGAGCTTATCTCTTCAGCGTCAATAAATATATTAAATGCCCTGAGCCAAATCTCCCATTCCGAATGCCACAGTGCTTTGTCCATACACTGACACAAAAATTGTTTCAATTCTGTCATGGTGGCTGAAATACTTCACACCGGCTTGAAAAGAAAAAACAAACAAAAATACATAATTTTATTGTTATTTCCCACTTATTTAAATACTCCTGAGTATTTATTCATAAATATGTACAAGTATATATCCCCAAGTATATATACTCATATCGCACCCAAAAATTCACAAAATAAGTCAGCGTGTATGAGCATGAATTAAATCCACTATTTTCCATGCATCCAACCCTGACTTACACTACTTTACATTCTTATTGCTTTGTTTTCGTTTTCGTTTTCTTTCCATTCTTTTTATTCTTCCTAGAATGTACATAGTATGTGTATATACATACTTGTTCCATGTGTAGCTTGCATCTGCCTGAATTGAATCGGCTATCGATGCACTGCTGCTTTTTCTTCTCCATCAACTTGCATCATCTCGAAATTAATTAGTTATCCACGCACGGTTGTCTTTGTTTTTTTTATTTGCATACGTCTAGATTAAATCAACTTCCACTGTGCAAATGCTCTCTTCTATGTTTCCCCTTCGAGCACCACTACCAATTTGTGTAGCATTCAACCCAAACCCAGGTACATACATACTCTTGAGTAAGGCGCGACGGTTCCCAGAATGGGCGGTTTCCTGGTCAGCGTCTGTTCCCATATCAGGGGCGGCTGTAATAGACCTGGCTGAAGGTAAACGGCTATGGGTAGGATACCAGACAGAAAAACAAACATGGAAGTACGAAAGAGTGCGACTATTACGGTGCAAGTTGTCGGAAGCGTAGTACCGGTGGCTATGGTGGCTGAGAAAGCGGGCCTCCAGTCGTCGAGATCCTATGACCGCAGTGATACAGGAGTAGACAGCTTGGCTCCTGCTACTTGAGCTTAAAGGTGGAGGGAAAACAGGAGCCAAGGAATATGAAGGCGCTTTAATAAAGGCTTTAGAAGGAAAATTCATAAGAACGTTGGAATGTTGGGACTTGGATAAAATAACCACTCCAGATAAAGTTTGCGAAGCCATACGCACCCAAATCCCGGATCTAAGTAGCATAGACACATCGGCTATAAAGTCTATGCGCAGGGCAAGACATGGGACCCAAACTGCCTTTCTCGAGCTCCCGGCGGCGGAAGCAAAGGAAATTATGCATGTTGGACATATACGAGTGGGATGGGTTCGGTGCAGGATACGTGGAAACCACACGCCGACCTGATGTTATCGTTGCCTCAACTATGGGAATGTTTCCCACCAGTGCAAAAGGCTAGTGGATCGCACAGGGGAATGCTTACGATGCGGCAAAATGGGTCACATAGCCAGGGGTTGTGAAGCAGCTCCGAAGTGCTCTATCTGCACGGACGGGGACAATAATCATCCTACTGGTTGCTTCCGGTGTCCTATGTATAAAAGTGTGTTAGTAAAACTTAACAATCATGGTTAAGCTGATCCAAATTAATCTGAACCACTGCAAAGCCACCCAGGATCTTTTGCATCAGACCATCAAGGAGAGAAACATATCGTAGTTGTATGTGAACTTTACTGTGTGCCTCAGTTAAACAACACATGGATAGCTGATCAGACGGTGGCTGCAATCTGGGCCTGCGGTCAACTCCCAATAGAGGTCAGTGGTCCATCGAACCACAGAGGCTTCGTCCATGCAAGAATCAAAGGGATTCACATATTTAGCTGCTACGCACCGCCAAGAGATGACCTAACCGCTTTTAATGCGTTCCTGGACGAACTAGTAACGAAAGCTCGCGGAAAAACACCTCTTATAATTGCGGGGGACTTCAACGCTTGGGATATTACCCTCCTAAATACGGGGAACAAGGCGACTTTCCAGAACAGCCATGGAGTGTCTTGCATTGACCTCACTTTTGCCAGTGGGTCACTTGCTCACCTCTCAAAGTGGGAGGTGCTTGATGTCCTGACACTCAGTGACCACAATGCAATTGAAGTGAATACCTCAAATGCGTGCCCTCGCCGCGCCTACAGACCAGTCCCAAGAGCACAAAAGCACGGTTAGAAAATAGGAATGCTGGATACATCGATGCTAGACTATATGTTAGAAGGATTAACTAGCCTGCAAGGGTCTGCGCAACAGCAAGTCAACAGCTTAATGAGAGCTATAACTGATGCATGTGATGCCTCAATGCCCAGGAAAGCTCGGAACAATCGGCGTATACCAAATTATTGGTGGAATGCTGATATTGCGCAGCTCAGAAGAGAATGCATCAGCTCTAGAAGGCAAGCACAAAGAACAAGGGGAACGGATAATTTCCTACACCGACAGGCCGAAGCGTGCTGAGCTGCGGAAATCAATCCAGAGAAGCAAATTCGCGTATTTTCAGGACCTACGTGAAGACCTCAAGGTTAACCCTTGGGGGGGCATACAAAATTGTTAAACGGCGATTGGGAGCAGCCCCTGGACAGGCACCGGTCAGCCCAACGATTATGTTGCATATTGTGCAGAATCTCTTCCCACAACATGAGTATATTCGTTGGACGCCAGAAGAGGTTACGGAGACTATTCCCCTACTTGACGCATCCAAAAAAACGGAAAGCAAAAAGACGCCAGGCCTGGATGGAATCCCCAACAGTGTCTTGAAGTACGCAATAGAGAGGAAAACGGAGGTCTTCTGTGGAGTACTGAATGTTTGTTTGGAAGAGGGCACCTTTCCTTCTTGCTGGAAGCGACAGAGGCTGGTGTTGATACCTAAAGGGAGCAAGCCGCCGGATGTTATGTTGGACACAATGGGAAGGATACTGGAGCGTATCATAAGTCGACGTCTTGAGCAGATTACTGAAGGTCCTAATGGTCTACATAGAAACCAATACGGTTTCAGGAGGAACAGGTGTATCATCGACGCGATTAATCGTGTTTGCGACATTGCACGGAATGCGACTGCTGGTGAAAGATGGTTTTGGGGCACAAAGAAGTACTGCGCCGTAGTCACCCTGGACATCAAAAATGCGTTCAATTCGGCAAGATGGTTTAACATAGTACGCTCTTTGGACAATCTTTGTGTCACGGTATCTGGTCAGAATGGTGATGTCATACTTGAGCAACAGAACGCTGTTGTATGACACAGAAATAGGCCCACAGGTGTACAACACTACTGCTGGCGTACCGCAGGGATCAGTGCTTGGTCCGATCCTGTGGAATGTGATGTATGATGGTGTCTTCAGTGTACCACTACCGGATGAAGTGGAAGTAATTGGCTATGCGGATGATATAGCAGTAGTATCAGTTGCAAAAACGCTTCCAGACCTTCAGGAACAATGCAACACTGCTGTTCTGGGCATCAAGAACTGGCTTTGGCAGACTGGCCTGGAATTAGCGGATCAAAAAATTGAGTTGGTCCTAATCAGTAGCAGGAAGTTCAGATCGTACTTTAAGGGAGCCGCGTCTGTGTATCGCCTTAACTCAATCAGAATATGTTGTGCATTTCGAACGGTCTCAGATGATGCAATAAATGCCATTGCTAACTGCAGACCGGTGGATATTGACGTCAACGAGCTTACGGCAATATATGCAGCGAGACCGGTGGAGACCGCTACACTTGGCCAGGAAATAACCCCAACTGACTCCTGGCAGCAGCGTTGGCAAAGCTCAACGAAAGGGCGGTGGACGTTCGAACTAATCCCGAATATCAGTGTGTGGACGTCTAGGAATCATGGTACTCTAAACTACCATCTCACGCAGTTCCTTAAAGGGCATGGATGTTTCCGGGAATATCTGCATAAATTCAAGCATGTAGATGACCCGCATTGCCTATTTTGTACAAACCAGCGAGAAAATGCTCGCCATGTTCTCATGGATTGTTCCCGGTTTGTACACCTCAGAGAGTTAATCACGGCTGAGGTAGGTGGAAACCTTACACCAAATAGCATGATTAACTACATGTTAAAGGATGAAGACTGCTGGAACAGAGCATGCGGGATAATCGAGGCGATAATGCAGCAGGTCTGCAGAGATGAGGAAATAAATAGATGTATGGTCTAACCTGCTCTCCCTGGCGAAGTAATACCTCAATTGGTGGTCCCGCCGGGGTTGAAAAAAGAGTGTAGTCCAGGGGGTGGTTTTAGTACGTAGGCACCACATGTGACTGCTTGTCCGGTGAATCGTGCATTCTAGTAAGTCTGCTTATTAAGATCTTTCGCACATTTGCACCTCCTTGGATCATCCAAAAAAAAAAAAAAATAAAAAAAACATGCTCTTGAGCTTTGCGCTCTCAATTACTCCTCTCTTTTTTAAGATCTTCTTATGTATAAGCTCTTTTCCCCTTCGACACCCGCTGCCACTCTGCCGATGCAGGAGTGACAAATTTCTTACCTTTTTCCAAATAAGCGTTCTTGGGGTATTCTCAATTAATTAAATGGAATACATTTTATTATGTATTTGTTTCCATCAAAACTAATTGGAATGAAATAAGACAAATATTACAAGAAAAGAATGAGCTACACAGACTTGGTGAATGAAACGTTTCGCATTCAAACAGTTTGATTAAAGTTTTAGAGTTGTTTAAAGAGGCTTTCAAAATACTTGAGGGGGATAAGTTCCCTACAGTATACTTAGTTATAGTCCACATTGACAAACTCCTGAGGACTTGCGCAATCAAAGATTATGTCATCATCAATAATAAAAGTTTTCAAGGAGAAAATTTTGCTTTATCTAAATACTCTTGTTTTGGAAAATTTAAATATTTATCACTAAATTGCGCTTTTTCTCTTTTCTCTAATGTCCCAATTTACTGAAAACCAGTGTTCCTAGTGCAATCATTTCCTCGAAAAATAGTGATCTGTTTAGTCGTTTTGTTACTCAACAAAACCCAACAAATTCCTCAAACAGAGTATCAGAAGAGGTGGCGGTGTATGAAAGTTCGATTATACACTACTACGATGAGTTTGACGCATTAAAATGGTGGGATACAAATTAAATCAGTTAACATTTTTGTATAAAACGAATTGCAGGATATTAGCTATTCCAGCCTGGAGTACACCCTAAGAAAGAGTATTTTCTGTTGCCCCGGCCTTATTAACAGAAAAAGATGTGCGCCGAGCGATAATTCAAAAACTGTGAACCAAATAATATATTTACATCACAATTCCACCTTTTAAAATACAATTTTAATATTAACAACTAAGGTACAAATAAAATTCTGTACCTATGAATTTAATTTTTATTATTTTTAATTTTTCCTTTCATAATTTGAATTTACATGTGAAATATTACTTTTTAGGGTTCCGTACCCATAGGGAACTAACTGGACCCTGTTACTAAGCTTACACTGTCCGTCCGTCCGTCCGTCCGTCTCCTGCTCTATCTCATGAACCGTAATAGGTAGAGAGTTGAAATTTTCAAAAAAATTTTGTACGATGGTACGGAACCCTCCGTGTGCGTGTCCGACTCACACTTGGCTGATTTTTTCAATATTATTTATAAAACACCAAAAAACCAGAGTATAAAAATGTTCATCATATTCCATAACAATAAGCATTGAAGTATGTTTCTATAATATTTCAGTTTTGTTCTGTTTATTTTGTTGCTACATCAGTTTTCTAATGCTTGAAAGTTCTATTGCTTGTTCATATAGTATTCTCTTTCGCACCAAATGCTTTTGTCACTGCAGTATATGTTTTGTTGTGAAAGAGAGCATGATAGATAGTGTTTGAAAATACAAGCGATGACTTAGAAAACATTTGTATATTGCTTGCGCAGCTCTTTAATATTTAGTTAATCATTTATTTATTTACTCATAGACACATACCATATTTATTTCTGACTCGCATCATATACAGCCTTGCCATCTGGTGTGCGAACGTCAGCATTATTCTTTCGTGTTGGTAACGATCTCCACACTCCTCGTTTTCTTTCGAGACGTAGCTTTACGCCTTCTCTTTGGCTGCAACCCACCTCTTGCAGAGCCGGGTCGTCTTGGAATGTCGGAGTTACTTTGGAAGACTAGCAAGTAGTCGCTGGAAGCACTGATCCGTTATTAGTAGTCTCCAAACTGGGCAACTGGTCGCCAGCGTACGCAACTTTCCTCAGATGGCTCACGTTCCTAGTATAACACTTTCTCCCTCCAAATACCAGCACTACATTTCCATCTCGCTTTGTTACCACATATACTGTAGTGTCAAATGTTGGCGTCAGTTTATGAGGGAATACCACATTTTTCAAAAGATCCTTGTCCCCCACGTTTATATCAATCTCTTTTGCTTTCCTAGCGCTATTTGTCCTTTCCTTTCCTTTCCTTTCTTTTCCTTTCTGTTTTTGTATGAGATCTCTGTCCTTTTGTTCTGATTTTGCTAATTCACCAATTACATCCTGCACCCCTGGAATTTTGTCCCTTATTACCCGATTGAACATTAATTCAGTTGGTGCTGCCCCTGTAGTACCATGCGGTGTAACATTGTACAACATGACAAACTTCTGAATTTCTTTTTTGTAACCGACTTTATTAACGTTGGCTATCTTCAGACGTTTCAGTAGCGATCTATTCATATTCTCAACCTCCCCATTAGCTTGAGGCCAATAAGGAGGTGTCGCCATCTATTTAATTCCACTGGACTTGCAAAAATCTTTAAACTCATTATTGGGAAAAGGCTCCAGGAGATCAGTTGCTAGACATCTCCACGGTCCATTCGGAAATGGATGCCTCTCCATTGGAGCCGGATTCACTGGCCTTGATACCAAAAGACAGTCTTGGCACGTTTTTACGTGTTTCTCTGCATCCTTATCTAGACGTGGCCACCATACTTTGGATCGTAGTCTCTGCTTCATATCGCTTTCTCCCGGACGGCCCTCGTAAACTAGCCTTATCACTGTCTCCCTTAGTTTTTATGTCATAACCAGTCTAGTGCTCCGCAGAAGAATGCTTCCAATCATTGATAATTCCAACCGGAACGGATAATATGGGCTCGACGTGCATAAATTCCAAGAATTCTGATTGATGCACGTCATCACGTCTATCATTTCCTCATCCTGGGTACTCATTTTGGATATCTCTGAAATAGAAAGTGAATTCGGTACTACACTCGACACGATTTGAAATATATTTTCCTCGCCCGCCCAGTCATAGGGGTCTATGTCAGTTTCCTGGCTGAGTCTCGACAATGAGTCAGCGATATTTTATTTTCCCGCCTTATATATGACTCGGAATTGATAAGATTGTAGATGCAAAAGCCATCTTTCTATCCTCGCCGGAGGCCGGGAAGTTGGCTAAAAAATTGCCTCCAAACTTAAGACCAGCCAAATGGTAATAACATTTTTCTACGGCCCAGACAAGGGCGAGGCTTTCCTTTTCGGTCTGAGAATACCTTTGCTCCACCATTCACAAACTTTTGATGTCGAATGAGATGATACGAGGTTCCTTCTGTTTATCAAATTGTTGTATAGCACTGCACCCAACGCTACTGGACTGGCATCTGCAATCAAACATGTTCAAAAATTGAAATACGACAATAATGGAACTTGTGCAACTTTTGCCTTTAATTTCTTAAAAGCTTCTTTTTGGCCATCGCTCCATGAGAATTTCTCATTGGTTTTCAAAGGTTCTGTACCATCCGCCAGATCTAATATAAATTTCCCCACGTATGTAACTAGCCCCAGAAAACTGCGTACCTCTTCTTTATTTTTCGGTGCTCTGAACGCCCTGATTACGTCGACCTTTTCGGGATCAGCTTCAATCCCCTTATCGGAGAGAATGTGTTCTAGAAATTTAATTTTTTAATTTTTCCATATTGCTTCATTTAATAAAACATTACGGCTTTGGAAAATGTCCTTTACCCTCTTAGAGCATTATCGTGTTCCGCTATGCTACTTCCAAACACGATAATGTCATCAATATAATTCAAAACATTAGTGCACGGGGCTAACAATTCGTCCATCATTCGTTGAAAAATTTCAGGAGCTGAGTTCACACCAAACATTAGACGTTTGTATCTGAACAAACCGCGATGCGTTATAAATGTTGTGATCTCTCTACTGGATTTTACTAGCTCGAACTGATGATAGGCGTTTTTGAGATCAATCCGTGAAAAGTATTTAGCCCTCGCAGTTTCGTCATAAATGTATCAAAAGTTGGCAATGGATAGTTCTCCCGACGGATTGCTTTACTTGCCCGACGCATATCCAGGCAGAGCAAGCAATAACAATTGGTGATATCCAGGCGCTCGGACCTGTTACTGGTTCGATTATAGCTTGTTGCAGCGCCTTTTTAATTTTGTCTTTAACTTTACTCTCTAGGACTGTTGGAATATGCCTCAATGGTCTCTGAACTGCCACCACCGATGTATCTATGGATAATTTTATCTTGACGCCACGCCACTTCGTAAACGACTCAGCCTTTTCCACACGGTACACGTTTAGTCCCAGTCTTAAAACGTTGAGTTTTACAGCGGAATCTCGCCCCAACAGTGATTGTTTACTATTTTCGACGACGTAAAATGTAGAAATCACCTCGGAGTCATTCTCGTCGCACAGCCTCTGCCAATCTAGTTAGCTAACCAGATTATATTTAGAACCCGAATCAATAATCATTACTAATGGCCGTCCCCAGACTTTGCACGACATCTCTTCGTATCCTATTTGCACATTCGCTGCCCTAAAGCAATTAGCATCCTGAAAACTTTCCCCCATTGTTCCCTTCCGTTTCCGGTCGGGTCCTTCTTCTTGTGTCCCTGTTTCTCTCAACTTCGTGCAACACTTCCGGGAGAAATGTCCAAACCTAGAGAACTTGTTACACTTCACATTTCTGGCTGGGCAATCAAAACTATTCTCGCGGTGATGTTTTCGGCCACACCTGCCACATTCATAATTTGAATTACGCTGCGAAATTCTTTTGACGCTACTTTGCTCTACTTTGGGCATCATGGAACGCGTTTGCTTATCAACTTGTTCATCAATATTGCATGTCTTAATTACCTAGTCCAGGGTTGATTCACTCTCTAACAATTTCTTTTTCAGTTCTGGTGACGCCCACTCATCGATAATTTTGTCCTTTAAGCAAATCTCTTTAATTTGTTCTTTTGTCTCACCAAATGAACATTCACAAATCTGCCGACGCAACCTCGTCAAGAATTCAGAGAAATACTCCCCTTCCAAAGGAGCCATAGATCGGAATAGTTTCTTTGAGGAGCGAAATACTCATTAAGTTTGTCCACCAGAGGTGTAAACACATCGTTTTTGGATTTGTCATCATAGGGAACTAGTGCATCCGGAATACTATAAGCTGCAGCTTGTAGTTGTGGCCCACCCAAATGCAGGAGCTTATTCCGCTTCTTATACACAGAGCTTATCTCTTCAGCGTCAATAAATATATTAAATGCCCTGAGCCAAATCTCCCATTCTGAACGCCACAGTGCTTTGTCCATACACTGACACAAAAATTGTTTCAATTCTGTCATGGTGGCTGAAATACTCCACACCGGCTTGAAAAGAAAAAACAAACAAAAATACATAATTTTATTGTCATTTACCACTTATTTAAATACTCCTGAGTATTTATTCATAAATATGTACAAGTATATATCCCCAAGTATATATACTCATATCGCACCCAAAAATTCACAAAATAAGTCAGCGTGTATGAGCATGAATTAAATCCACTATTTTCCATGCATCCAACCCTGACTTACACTACTTTACATTCTTATTGCTTTGTTTTCGTTTTCGTTTTCTTTTCATTCTTTTCACTCTTCCCAGAATGTACATAGTATGTGTATATACATACTTGTCCCATGTGTAGCTTGCATCCGCCTGAAGTGAATTCAACCCAAACCCACGTACATATATACTCTTGAGCTTTGCGCTCTCAATTACTCCTCTGTTTCTTACGATCTACATTTGTATAAGCTCTTTTGCCTATCGACACCCGCTGCCACTATGCCGATGCACCGTTCAGGAGTGACAAATTTCTTACCTTTTTCCAAATAAGCGTTCTTGGAGTATTCTCAATTAATTAAATGAAATACATTTTATTATGTATTTGTTTCCATCAAAACTAATTGGAATGAAATAAGACAAAGATTACAAGAAAAGAATGAGCTACACAGACTTGGTGAATTAAACGTTTAGCATTTAAACAGTTTGATTGAAGTTTTAGAGTTGTTTGAAGAGGCTTTCAAAAAACTTGAGGGGGACAAGTACATTACACTTAGTTACAGTCCACATTGACAAACTCCTTCGGATTTGCGCAATCTAAGATGATAACATATCAATAATAAAAGTTTTCAAGGAGAAAATTTTGCTTTATCTAAATACTCTTGTTTTGGAAAATTTAAATATATATCACAAAATTGCACTTTTTCTCTTTCCTCCCGCAAATAAACTTCTCGCTTTGTTATAACATATACTGTAGTGTCAAATGTTGGCGTCAGTTTATGAGGGAATACCACATTTTTCAAAAGATCCTTGTCCCCCACTTTTATATCAATCTCTTTTGCTTTCCTAGCGCTATTTGTCCTTTCCTTTCCTTTCTTTTCCTTTCTGTTTTTGTATGAGATCTCTGTCCTTTTGTTCTGATTTTGCTAATTCACCAATTATATCCTGCACCCCTGGAATTTTGTCCCTTATTACCCGATTGAACATTAATTCAGTTGGTGCTGCCCCTGTAGTACCATGCGGTGTAACATTGTACAACATGACAAACTTCTGAATTTCTTTTTTGTAACCGACTTTATTAACGTTGGCTATCTTCAGACGTTTCACTAGCGATCTATTCATATTCTCAACCTCCCCATTAGCTTGAGGCCAATAAGGAGGTGTCGCCATCTATTTAATTCCACTGGACTTGCAAAAATCTTTAAACTCATTATTGGGAAAAGGCTCCAGGAGATCAGTTGCTAGACATCTCCACGGTCCATTCGGAAATGGATGCCTCTCCATTGGAGCCGAATTCACTGGCCTTGATACCAAAAGACAGTCTTGGCACGTTTTTACGTGTTTCTCTGCATCCTTATCTAGACGTGGCCACCATACTTTGGATCGTAGTCTCTGCTTCATATCGCTTTCTCCCGGACGGCCCTCGTAAACTAGCCTTATCACTGTCTCCCTTAGTTTTTATGTCATAACCAGTCTAGTGCTCCGCAGAAGAATGCTTCCAATCATTGATAATTCCAACCGGAACGGATAATATGGGCTCGACGTGCATAAATTCCAAGAATTCTGATTGATGCACGTCATCACGTCTATCATTTCCTCATCCTGGGTACTCATTTTGGATATCTCTGAAATAGAAAGTGAATTCGGTACTACACTCGACACGATTTGAAATATATTTTCCTCGCCCGCCCAGTCATAGGGGTCTATGTCAGTTTCCTGGCTGAGTCTCGACAATGAGTCAGCGATATTTTATTTTCCCGCCTTATATATGACTCGGAATTGATAAGATTGTAGATGCAAAAGCCATCTTTCTATCCTCGCCGGAGGCCGGGAAGTTGGCTAAAAAATTGCCTCCAAACTTAAGACCAGCCAAATGGTAATAAAATTTTTCTACGGCCCAGACAAGGGCGAGGCTTTCCTTTTCGGTCTGAGAATACCTTTGCTCCACCATTCACAAACTTTTGATGTCGAATGAGATGATACGAGGTTCCTTCTGTTTATCAAATTGTTGTATAGTACTGCACCCAACGCTACTGGACTGGCATCTGCAATCCAACATGTTCAAAAATTGAAATACGACAATAATGGAACTTGTGCAACTTTTGCCTTTAATTTCTTAAAAGCTTCTTTTTGGCCATCGCTCCATGAGAATTTCTCATTGGTTTTCAAAGTTTCTGTACCATCCGCCAGATCTAATATAAATTTCCCCACGTAGGTAACTAGCCCCAGAAAACTTCGTACCTCTTCTTTATTTTTCGGTGCTCTGAACGCCCTGATTACGTTTACCTTTTCGGGATCAGCTTCAATCCCCTTATCGGAGAGAATGTGTTCCAGAAATTTAATTTTTTAATTTTTCCATATTGCTTCATTTAATAAAACATTACGGCTTTGGAAAATTTCTTTTACCCTCTTTAGAGTATTATCGTGTTCCGCTATGCTACTTCCAAACACTATAATGTCATCAATATAATTCAAAACATTAGTGCACGGAGCTAACAATTCGTCCATCATTCGTTGAAAAATTTTAGGAGCTGAGTTCACACCAAACATTAGACGTTTGCATCTGAACAAACCGCGATGCGTTATAAATATTGTGATCTCTCTTCTGGATTTTACTAGCTCGAACTGATGATAGGCGTTTTTGAGATCAATCAGTGAAAAGTATTTAGCCCTCGCAGTTTCGTCATAAATGTATCAAAAGTCTGCAATGGATAGCTCTCCCGACGGATGCTTTACTTGCCCGACGCATATCCAGGCAGAGCAAGCAATAACAATTGGTGATATCCAGGCGCTCGGACCTGTTACTGGTTCGATTATAGCGATTAAGGCGCTGCAACAAGCCCTATTAATTTTGTCAGGACTGTTGGAATATGCCTCAATGGTCTCTGAACTGCCACCACCGATGTATCTATAGATAATTTTACCTTGACGCCACGCCACTTCGGAAACGACTCAACCTTTTCCACACGGTACACGTTTAGTCCCAGTCTTAAAACGTTGAGTTTTACAGCGGAATCTCGCCCCGACAGTGATTGTTTACTATTTTCGATGACGTAAAATGTAGAAATCACCTCGGAGTCATTCTCGTCGCACAGCCTCTGCCAATCTAGTTAGCTAACCAGATTATATTTAGAACCCGAATCAATAATCATTACTAATGGCCGTCCCCAGACTTTGCACGACATCTCTTCGTCTCCAATTTGCACATTCGCTACCCTAAAGCGATTAGCATCCTGAAAACTTTCCCCCATTGTTCCCTTGTAATCGCTTTTATACTTGTATTTACCATGCGGCGCCGTTTCCGGTCGGGTCCTTCTTCTTGTGTCCCTGTTTCTCTCAACTTCGTGCAACACTTCCGGGAGAAATGTCCAAACCTAGAGAACTTATTACAATTCACATTTCTGGCTGGGCACACCTGCCACATTCATAATTTGAATTACGCTGCGAAATTCTTTTGACGCTACTTTGCTCTACTTTGGGCATCATGGAACTTGTTCATCAATATTGCATGTCTTAATTACCTAGTCCAGGGTTGATTCACTCTCTAACAATTTCTTTTTCAGTTCTGGTGACGCCCACTCATCGATAATTTTGTCCTTTAAGCAAATCTCTTTAATTTGTTCTTTTGTCTCACCAAATGAACATTCACAAATCTGCCGACGCAACCTCGTCAAGAATTCAGAGAAATACTCCGCCTCCAAAGAAGCCATAGATCGGAGTAGGTGTCTTTGAGGAGCAAAATACTCATTAAGTTTTTCCACCAGAGGTGTAAACACATCGTTTTTGGATTTGTCATCATAGGGAACTAGTTCATCCGGAATACTATAAGCTGCAGCTTGTAGTTGTGGCCCACCCAAACGCAGGAGCTTATTCCGCTTCTTATACACAGAGCTTATGTCCTCAGCATCAATAAATATATTAAATGCCCTGAAAGAAACCTCCCATTCCGAACGCCACATACTCTCATAAATACTCCTGAGTATTTATTCATAAATATGTAAAAGTATGTATCTCCAAGTATATATACTCATATCACACCCAAAAATTCACAAAATAAGTCAGCGTGCATAAGTATGAATTAAATCGACTATTTTCCATGCATCCAACCCTGACTTACACTACTTTACATTCTTATTGCTTTGTTTTCGTTTTCGATTTCTTTCCATTCTTTTTATTCTTCCTAGAATATACATAGTATGTGTATATACATATTTGTTCCATGTGTAGGTTTCATCCGCCTGAATTGAATCGGTTATCCATGCACAGCTGCTTTTTCTTCTCCATCAACTTGCATCAGCTCGAATTTAGTCAGCTATCCACGCACGGTTGTCTCTGTTCTTTTTTGCATACGTCTAAATTAAATCAACTTCCACTGTGCAAATGCTCTATGTTCTATGTTTCCCCTTCGATCACCACTACCAATTTGTGTAGCATTCAACCCAAACATACCCACGTACATACATACTCTTGAGCTTTGCGCTCTCAATTACTCCTCTCTTTCTTACGATCTTCTTATGTATAAGCTCTTTTCCCCTTCGACACCCGCTGCCACTATGCCGATGCACCGTTCAGGAGTGACAAATTTCTTACCTTTTTCCAAATAAGCGTTCTTGGAGTATTCTCAATTAATTAAATGGAATACATTTTATTATGTATTTGTTTCCATTAAAACTAATTGGAATGAAATAAGACAAATATTACAAGAAAAGAATGAGCTACATAGACTTGGTGAATTAAACGTTTCGCATTTAAACAGTTTGTTTGAAGTTTTAGGCTTTCAAAAAATTTGAGGGGGACAAGTACATTACACTTAGTTACAGTCCACATTGACAAACTCCTGCGGATTTGCGCAATCAAAGATGATAACATATCAATAATAAAAGTTTTCAAGGAGAAAATTTTGCTTTATCTAAATACTCTTGTTTTGGAAAATTTAAATATATACCACAAAATTGCGCAAAAGATGTTGCGATGTATGAAAGTTCGATTATACACTACTACGATGAGTTTGACGCATTAAAACGGTGCGATAAAAATTAAATCAGTTAACATTTTTGTATAAAACGAATTGCAGGATATTAGCTATTCCAGCCTGGAGTACACCCTCAGAAAGAGTGTTTTCTGCTGCCTGGGCCTTGTTAACAGAAAAAAGATGTGCGCCGAGCGAAATTTCAAAAACTGTGAACCAGATAATGTTTTTACATCACAATTCCACCTTTTAAAATACAATTTTAATATTAACAACTAAGGTACAAATAAAATTCTGTACCTATGAATTTAATTTTCATTATTTTTAATTTTTCCTTTTATAATTTTAATTTACATGTGAAATGTTACTTTTTAGGGTTCCGTACCTATAGGGAACTAACTGGACCCTGTTACTAAGCTTACAATGTCCGTCCGTCCGTCAGTCTCCTGCTCTATCTCATGAACCGTAATAGGTAGAGAGTTGAAATTTTCAAAAAATCTTGAACGATGGTACGGAACCCTCCGTGTGCGTGTCCGACTCACACTTGACTGATTTTTTCAATATTATTTTGTATAATTAATTACTGATTTATTAAAAAACACCAAAAAAACAAGAGTATAAAAATGTTCATCATATTCCATAACAATAAGCATTGAAGTATCTTTCTATAATATTTCAGTTTAGTTCTGTTTATTTTGATGCTACATCAGTTTTGTTCTATAGTTCTAATGCTTGAAAGTTCTATTGCTTGTTCATATAGTATTCTCTTTCGCACCAAATGCTTTTGTCACTGCAGTATATGTTTTGTTGTGAAAGAGAGCATGATAGATAGTGTTTGAAAATACAAGCGATGACTTAGAAAACATTTGTATATTGCTTGCGCAGCTCTTTAATATTTAGTTAATCATTTATTTATTTACTCATAGACACATACCATATTTATTTCTGACTCGCATCATATACAGCCTTGCCATCTGGTGTGCGAACGTCAGCATTATTCTTTCCTGTTGGTAACGATCTCCACACTCCTCGTTTTCTTTCGAGACGTAGCTTCACGCCTTCTCTTTGGCTGCAACCCACCTCTTGCAGAGCCGGGTCGTCTTGGAATGTCGGAGTTACTTTGGAAGACTAGCAAGTAGACGCTGGAAGCACTGATCCGTTATTAGTAGTCTCCAAACTGGGCAACTGGTCGCCAGCGTACGCAACTTTCCTCAGATGGCTCACGTTCCTAGTATAACACTTTCTCCCTCCAAATACCAGCACTACATTTCCATCTCGCTTTGTTACCACATATACTGTAGTGTCAAATGTTGGCGTCAGTTTATGAGGGAATACCACATTTTTCAAAAGATCCTTGTCCCCCACTTTTATATCAATCTCTTTTGCTTTCCTAGCGCTATTTGTCCTTTCCTTTCCTTTCCTTTCCTTTCCTTTCCTTTCCTTTCCTTTCCTTTCCTTTCCTTTCCTTTCCTTTCCTTTCCTTTCCTTTCCTTTCCTTTCCTTTCCTTTCCTTTCTTTTCCTTTCTGTTTTTGTATGAGATCTCTGTCCTTTTGTTTTGATTTTGCTAATTCACCAATTATATCCTGCACCCCTGGAATTTTGTCCCTTATTACCCGATTGAACATTAATTCAGTTGGTGCTGCCCCTGTAGTACCATGCGGTGTAACATTGTACAACATGACAAACTTCTGAATTTCTTTTTTGTAACCGACTTTATTAACGTTGGCTATCTTCAGACGTTTCACTAGCGATCTATTCATATTCTCAACCTCCCCATTAGCTTGAGGCCAATAAGGAGGTGTCGCCATCTATTTAATTCCACTGGACTTGCAAAAATCTTTAAACTCATTATTGGGAAAAGGCTCCAGGAGATCAGTTGCTAGACATCTCCACGGTCCATTCGGAAATGGATGCCTCTCCATTGGAGCCGGATTCATTGTCCTTGATACCAAAAGACAGTCTTGGCACGTTTTTACGTGTTTCTCTGCATCCTTATCTAGACGTGGCCACCATACTTTGGATCGTAGTCTCCGCTTCATATCGCTTTCTCCCGGACGGCCCACGTAAGCTAGCCTTAGCACTGTCTCCCTTAGTTTTTATGTCATAACGAGTCTAGTGCCCCGCAGAAGAATGCTTCCAATCATTGAAAATTCCAACCGGAACGGATAATATGGGCTCGACGTGCATAAATTCCAAGAATTCTGATTGATGCACGTCATCACGTCTATCATTTCCTCATCCTGGGTACTCATTTTGGATATCTCTGAAATAGAAAGTGAATTCGGTACTACACTCGACACGATTTGAAATATATTTTCCTCGCCCGCCCAGTCATAGGGGTCTATGTCAGTTTCCTGGCTGAGTCTCGACAATGAGTCAGCGATATTTTATTTTCCCGCCTTACATATGACTCGGAATTGGTAAGATTGTAGACGCAAAAGCCATCTTTCTATCCTCGCCGGAGGCCGGGAAGTTGGCTTAAACATTGCTTCCAAACTTAAGATCAGCCGAATACTAATAAAATTTTTTTACGGCAAAGACAAGGGCGAGGCTTTCCTTTTCGGTCTGAGAATATCTTTGCTCCACCATTGACAAACTTTTGATGGCGAATGAAATGATACGAGGTTCCTTCTGTTTATCAAATTGTATCAGTACTGCACCCAACGCTACTGGACTGGCATCTGCAATCAAACATGTTCAAAAATTGAAATACGACAATAATGGAACTTGTGCAACTTTTGCCTTTAATTTCTTAAAAGCTTCTTTTTGGCCATCGCTCCACGAGAATTTCTCATTGGTTTTCAAAGGTTCAGTACCATCCGCCAGATCTGGTATAAATTTCCCCACGAATGTAACTAGCCCGAGAAAACTGCGTACCTCTTCTTTATTTTTCGGTGCTCTGAACGCACTGATTACGTCGACCTTTTCGGGATCAGCTTCAATCCCCTTATCGGAGAGAATGTGTTCCAGAAATTTAATTTTTTAATTTTTCCATATTGCTTCATTTAATAAAACATTACGGCTTTGGAAAATTTCCTTTACCCTCATAAGAGCATTATCGTGTTTCGCAATGTTACTTCCAAACACGATAATGTCATCAATATAATTCAAAACATTAGTGCACGGGGCTAACAATTCGACCATCATTCGTTGAAAAATTTTAGGAGCTGAGTTCACACCAAACATTAGACGTTTGTATCTGAACAAACCGCGATGCGTTATAAATGTTGTGATCTCTCTTCTGGATTTTACTAGCTCGAACTGATGATAGGCGTTTTTGAGATCAATCAGTGAAAAGTATTTAGCCCTCGCAGTTTCGTCATAAATGTATCAAAAGTCTGCAATGGATAGCTCTCCCGACGGATGCTTTACTTGCCCGACGCATATCCAGGCAGAGCAAGCAATAACAATTGGTGATATCCAGGCGCTCGGACCTGTTACTGGTTCGATTATAGCGATTAAGGCGCTGCAACAAGCTCTATTAATTTTGTCAGGACTGTTGGAATATGCCTCAATGGTCTCTGAACTGCCACCACCGATGTATCTATAGATAATTTTACCTTGACGCCACGCCACTTCGGAAACGACTCAACCTTTTCCACACGGTACACGTTTAGTCCCAGTCTTAAAACGTTGAGTTTTACAGCGGAATCTCGCCCCGACAGTGATTGTTCACTATTTTCGACGACGTAAAATGTAGCAATCACCTCGGAGTCATTCTCGTCGCACAGCCACTGCCAATCTAGTTAGCTAACCAGATTATATTTAGAACCCGAATCAATAATCATTACTAATGGCCGTCCCCCGACTTTGTACGACATCTCTTCGTCTCCCATTTGCACATTCGCTACCCTAAAGCAATTAGCATCCTGAAAACTTTCCCCCATCGTTCCACTGGTGATCGCTTTTATACTTGTATTTACCATGCGGCGCCTTTTCCGGTTGGGTCCTTTTTCTTGTGTCCCTGTTTCTCTCAACTTCGTGCAACACTTCCGGGAGAAATGTCCAAACCTGGAGAACTTATTACAATTCATAATTTGAATTACTCTGCGAAATTCTTTTGACGCTACTTTGCTCTACTTTGGGCATCATGGAACGCGTTTGCTTATCAACTTGTTCATCAATATTGCATGTCTTAATTACCTCGTCCAGGGTCGATTCACTCTCTAACAATTTCTTTTTCAGTTCTGGTGACGCCCACTCATCGATAATGTTGTCCTTTAAGCAAATCTCTTTAATTTGTTCTTTTGTCTCACCAAATGAACATTCACAAATCTGCCGACGCAACCTCGTCAAGAATTCATAGAAACACTCCCTCTCCAAAGAAGCCATAGATCGGAATAGGTGTCACTCAAATAAGGTATTTCTTTGAGGAGCGAAATACTCATTAAGTTTGTCCACCAGAGGTGTAAACACAACGTTTTTGGATTTGTCATCATAGGGAACTAGTTCATCCGAAATACTATAAGCTACAGGTTGTAGTTGTGACCCACCCAAATGCAGGAGCTTATTCCGCTTCTTATACACAGAGCTTATCTCCTCAGCGTCAATAAATATATTACATGCCCTGAGCCAAACCTCCCATTCCGAACGCCACAGTGCTTTGTCCATACTCTGACACAAAAATTTTTTTCAATTCTGTCATGGTGGCTGAAATACCTCACACCGGCTTGAAAAAAAAAAAATACAAAAATACATAAAATTATTGTTATTTCCCACTTATTTAAATACTCCTGAGTATTTATTCATAAATATGTACAAGTATATATCCCCAAGTATATATAATCATATCGCACCTAAAAATTCACAAAATAAGTCAGCGTGCATAAGTATGAATTAAATCGACTATTTTCCATGCATCCAACCCTGACTTACACTACTTTACATTCTTATTGCTTTGTTTTCGTTTTCGATTTCTTTCCATTCTTTTTATTCTTCCTAGAATATATACATAGTATGTGTATATACATATTTGTTCCATGTGTAGGTTTCATCCGCCTGAATTGAATCGGTTATCCATGCACAGCTGCTTTTTCTTCTCCATCAACTTGCATCAGCTCGAATTTAATCAGCTATCCACGCACGGTTGTCTCTGTTTTTTTTTGCATATGTCTAAATTAAATCAACTTCCACTGTGCAAATGCTCTCTTCTATGTTTCCTCTTCGATCACCACTACCAATTTGTGTAGCATTCAACCCAAACATACCCACGTGCATACATACTACTTATGTATAAGCTCTTTTCCCCATCGACACCCGCTGCCATTATGCCGATGAACCGTTCAGCAGTGACAAGTTTCTTACCTTTTTCTAAATAAGCATTCTTGGAGTATTCTCAAATTGAATCAATTTTTTGTTCCTTTTTTTACCTCGTCGTCAATGTAACAACTCGCGCAATTATTATTAAACACATTAATTGTATATTTTTAGTTAATCTTTTATTTCTCAACTCATAGACACATGTTACTCGTTCCGAGCTTCAACATAAACTACCATATTTATTTCCGACCAGCATCATCCACAGCCTTGCAATGTGATGTGAGAACGTCAGCATTGTTCTTCCGTGTTGGTAACGATATCCAAACCATTTATCTTGTCTGAGCTAACACATGCAAATATAGAACCCATAGTATTCAAATATGAAGATTCAATTGCACACAAGAAAAACGCAATGTTTATAACGATGCGATTCCCTATAACGATAGTCTACCGGTTGCATCCAAAAACACATTATGTTATTCTACAGAATGGATATACCCTACACGTGTCTGGGAAGATGGCGAATTCCATTGCAATTTAGAATTCTACCTCGAAGAAGCGAACGAATTAATGTCTGATAATCCAAATTTAGAAATTCCAAAATGGACAGATATTACCATACGTCCCTTAGACTCTACAAATAGGGAATTTATTCTGCCTTGGCTAGATGTGGGTACTCCTCCAATTACTACAACACCTATCGTTACCATTGGCTGTAAAGCAGTGGCAACAACAGCCGCGCAAACTTTACAACAACAAATAAATTCTTCCTATAATTTTATTAAGAGACCTAAAAGACGAAATCCAGCCATTCAAAACAGGCAGCGCACAATCAATAAAAGTGACTTAAACCAAATTGCTTCCACCAATATGTCCTTCGATTTCGGTTGAGGACATTCAAAGATTTTGTAAATCTCTAATTAGATGATTGTGAACTTTGCTGATGGAAGAATGATATACCTATGTATTTATAATGTAATAGTATTTTCCAAATAAAATATTTAGAGTATGTGTTATGAAATATACGAAGAAGGTTAACTTTTCTAAATTACTGGCAGCGCTGAGTCCGACTCTTTTACATGCATACAATATTACGCATCGTAATAAAAAAGTTTTATTATTTGCAGTTTGCATTATCAAAATTGTTTGGTTTATTTATTTTAATACCAATCTGGTAATACAATAAAATAATTATAGACACGTTTGAAAAGTAAAAATGTTTGGTGAATTTGTAAATTGTTACATTCATTTGTAAGTTGTTTCATTCCATTCCACTTTTATCTTCCTGCAGCTCAAAAGGTTCTACACCCATCTATATACAGCGCCTTCTATTTCCAGAACTTCCAGACTTTCTAGGATAGCACCTATTGAATAATAATTGCAGTGTTGTTCAAAGTGTGGGTCGTGACGTCCTGAAATATTAAATTACATTTATTATTAACAAATTTAAAAAATACCTACAAGTTATATTAATGTGAAGTGTGCGCCTTGAGCTAAAATATAATTTACTATTTTTATAATTATATTGAGAACTTCATTGTAATCCTGTGGCAAGGTTTTAACCTAGCCGCAAGAGCTTGGCTATGAAGAAAGCAATGGACCCAACAAATATTTGGCATTAGTTCTTTTAGTCTGGTAATAAATCCGCTTTTCGAATCATTCATAGCTTTTACTCCGTCATTACAATACAAATGCATTTCTTCGCGCCCAATCGACATTGAAGTCTTGTGTAGCTTCAAGGAATATGTTTTATAAGCACTGATCTATTGTATTTGTGTGAAGAGCTTTAAAAAAAAAAATTTCTTCCATCAATCCCTCATTGGATTCAATGTAATATCCGTAGATTCATCAAACTTCAAGGATACATAAGTACTTTCTTTTATGTTTTCTATGACTTGAACACGGACGTCAGTCGTCGTATTACTTATCGTGCGATAAATGATATTGTCAGGCAGAGGTAGACTTTTGAGCTGGAACTGGACGACCATGAAGTAACTCTCCACATTGAATCAAAAATTGTGGCCAGCAAAGTCGATGTGTACTCTTTCCCACGGATTTATAGCTTTAAGGCAACTTAGATACTCTTTGCTTGGTGAAGAGTTGTTGCATTTGCATATACCACAGACAGCTGTTAGTTTTGCGATGTCGTCATTTATACCTGGCCACCAAACATGTTGTCTGGCAAGAGCTTCATTCTGATAATTCCCTAATAACTATCATGGAGAAGCTTTAAAATATCTTGTCTCAACTTGCAAGGAATGATCACACGATTTGCTTCGGAGTGAAAGAATAACAAATTTTTATATATAGTCAAGGCGAATCTTCTGTTGAAATATGGTTTTATATACGTATCGTGCTTTAAAAGTTTTGCTAGCCAACCATAGATTATATAATTGCATACTTTTTGGTGAATGTGATCATTTTGAATTTGTTTGGTGAAGAGAACTCAGTAATGTTGTAACATCTCTCTTGTCTGTCAAAATTTTCATCAGTGCCAATCTGAAGTCGAGATAATGTGAAAATAACCATTCTTGCGGCGAAGCAGGTTCAGCGGAGCGGCTAGTTGCGAATAGTTTGGTATATAGTTATAGTAGCAGTTTACTTTGCCCATAAATGCTTTCAGTTGTGTAATATTGTTAGGTTACTTCAGATCCTTTACAGCTTGTACTTCCGAAACATCTGGAAGAACCCCCTTTGCACTTATTCTTTTAACCAAATATTCTATTTCTTCTTTCAGGAAAAAGCATTTCTGCTGTTAAACGATCTGTTTCCGCTTTGCATTTTTGCAGTTGAGAAAAGGATATTTGGCGGCTTTTGAAAAACTTGGCCGTTGCGTTGGCCTTTAATTGAATCGTGCCAATTGACCTTTAACACTGAGTTTGTGACCTTATAGGTCAAATACTTTCGAATATTTGTCCAAATGTTGGGTGCGACTGTACTTTGTCCTACTACTCTGCTTGCTTGCGGAACTGAATTAATATAGTCAAAAGTAAAGCAGATATCCCTAAAGACATAAACAGATGCCTATTAACTATTTGGCTTGCCACCGACTTCACCCCGATCAGTAGATAGCACATACCAATAATAAATCTTCTAAAAACTGCCGGCGAATTAGACATTCCAAATGGCACATACAAAAAATCGTACTGTCCATTATGAGTGACAAACGCTGTATATTTTTAAGAACCTAACTCAACAGGTACATGAAAATACCCATTATTCAGATCTAATGTCGTGAAAACTTTGGCACCCTAAAGCCTTTCTATAACCCAATCTATTTGTGGCATTGGAAAATTGTCTCTTACAATTTTCTCATTCATTTTTCTGTAATCACAACACAAACTTTTCTTCCCATTCTTTTTTGCCAATAATACTATAGGTGTTGCGTACTCAGATATACTTGGTTGTATGATCTTTTCCGATAGCCACTCCTGAACTTATTCATCAACAAATTTCTGATCAAAGTATGATAATCGTCTTGGATTCTGAAATACAGGTATCTCATCAGACAACAAAATTTTCATCTCAACAGGAGCATTCTGATTTCTCACTGGCACATAGTTTTCGACCCAAGTTTTTACTTTCGTTGCCTGCTGTTTATTTAAATGCGCCAAATCCAAATCAATGATGTTTTCATCCTCTTCTGCGGTCAGTCCACATATACTGTCTAATTCCTTTACCTATTCTTGACCAGAACTAACGTTTGTTATTTGGTTTATCACCGTCTCCTACCTACGTAGAAATTTTGTACCACTCTTTGTAACTCGCATGTCGACATTTACCAAAATTGTCCTTCCCAAAATAGCATCAAATGCCATATCCTTATCCGCTACAATATGGAACTCTACCTTCATTGTAATATTGTCGACCTTCACTGAAATCCTAACACTTTCCATTGTCACAATCTTACTCTCCCCGAAGCCGGTAAGACACTTTTCTGGACCCTTCACTTCGACCTTTCCAAGTTTCCTCACTATCGCTCGGCGCATCAAACATAAGTCTACTCCTGCATCAACCTCTAAACTTTACTGTAGAGTAACACACCTCCTTCAACTCAAGTCTAGACGGGGTGAACAAACTTGATGGCTTAAACATCACCTTATCCTCCTGAACAATGTTTGTATTCTTTTCTTGTTTGACGTCTACTTCCACCTTGCAATTTTTCGCCCGATGACTTGTTTGCCCGCATCTAAAACATGTGAAGATTTTCTCTCTTCATATGTGACGTATCCCCACAATTAAAGCACTTTCTTTCTTTTCCTGGCTGATGTTTTGTCTTTTTCTTTTTCTGTTATTCTCTCAACTTTAGAATCATACTGGTTTGTTGACTTATACTCGTATGAATCACGAGACCTATTTTACACCTCTATTTTAAATTAAATTTCAGTTCTTTAATATTTTTGGCTTGATATAAAATAACTTTGTTCGCTTTTCTTCATCTATTTTGATTGGTCTTCAACTATTTGATAAGTTGTTGACTTAGTTTCCTATGCACAGCAGCTGCTGAAATTTTAACCTGGAACTCTTGTCGCAGTTCTTTTTTCAATGTAGCCCAATGATATTTCTTTGACTTCTCTCAAAAAATTTTGCAGCTCCTGTTAATAACTGCTTTACATAAATAAAAACTTGCAATTAGCTCCACTAAACAGTTATGGCCAACTTTGAGTAGCGCTGCCAAGTTTTTGGTAATGTCTTCCCCATACAGCTAACTAAAAGGCTACGATGTTTACAAACATTACCTTAATCTACATGGATCTACTAAAGTGTTGAGTCCCCCAAGAGGTTCTTCAATGTTGGCTCTGGTTGTTCCTTCACCAATTGTGGAAAGTGGTACAGCACCTCTTACACGAATGCGTTCAAAGGGGATATTAAAAAGCAAACCCTACAAAAGCAGAAAAAAAGATAAACAGCAGCAAACCAAACAAATGTCAACACAAAACCATTCAGAACAAAAAAAAAACAATCGCAACAATTATTGACATTCAACCTGTCACAGCTAAAGTAATCTCACTCATCTCAACAGCAGTGGTCACAATCTTCACATCCACTGTGAATCAATCATTTCAGCAGCATCGTCCGGACTAACAACAGTGGCTACAACAACTACAAGAATGGCAGCAGCAACAAAATCAGGTTCATATGGACTTTAATTGTAAATTTGATTTTATTTTATCAAGGTTGGATCGAATGATGGATTTGCAGGAGCGCCTGTTAAGCCAATTCTTCGTCAACAATAGGTCTCAGGATTGGTGTCTGGAATGCTGACAGACTGACCAATCATGCTAATGAACTTGAATTCTTCATCCCAGCCAATAATATTGATGTCATGCTCATCAGTGCATCCCACCTGTGCAGCAAGACTTGCATTAAGCAGTTTGAGTATTTGCTTCATCTAGCAAACCACCCCTTAGATCGACACAAAGGTGGAGCAGCTATCCTTATCCGATCAGCCATTAAACAGCAACATCTAAGTCCCATGTACTATGTGTGGCGATAAAAATCAACTGTGGCCTTGGTTGTTTTGTAATTGCCTCGGTTTACTGCCCTCCAACGTATGCTTGGCTAACACTGCCATTCAGTTACCTCCTTGGACAATTTGGCCCAAAATATATCATAGCCGGAGACTGGAATGATCACCATTCACTTTGAGGTGCCTCTTGACGTAATCCTATGTAATCCTAGAGGTGCGTTGCTATACGACTTCATAATGAGCTCTAATGCACAGGTTCTTGCAACTGGCGCTCCAACACACTATACATATAATCATGCTTCTCCTAGCCCTATCGACTTTGCAGTATATAGAGGGATTCCACCAGAGAGCCTCTCTATCAGAAGCAACCCTGATATCAGCTCAGATAATCTTTCTTTGATCATTGAGCGCAGAATTAGTGGCAGCTGCTATGTGGCTAAGCCTAGACTGCAACCTAGAAATTCGAATGTTCATCTTTTTCAGGTGAAACTGGAAGAACTTATCAATTTAATTATGGATATTCAATCCACAGATGACATAGATGATGCAGTTAAGCTGTTCACTAGGAACATCCATACTTTCGCTGTCTTTGCTACTGCCCAACAACTTGATTACTGCTCCACATATCCTATTCGGGCTCCTTTAAACCCTGTTATTCGTGATATGGTTCTTCGTAAGCGGGCTCTAAGGTAGCGTTACCTCTGGACGCGGAACGTTCTCGATGCTCTTGCTTGGAAGAGAGAAGTGCGAAAATTAAAACAAGCTCTAAAGGAGGCCAATAGTGAATTCTTTGACAATCTGCTTCGCAATACTGATCCAAACAAGAAATATGGCTTAAATTTATGGAAGGAACGAACAGATGGTGCTTCTCTAACAAAGAGAAGTCAGATTCCCAGACGAATTAGAGGACCGTTTCACGCCGTTCTCTTTAGCAGATGCTCAGGACGAGGACTGTACAAGTGCTTTATTGTACGTCCCCTGTCAAAGTTCAACACCCATCGTGTACATTAAAAACTCCCAAAACCAACAAAGCGCCTTGATATGACGGTATTGACGGTAAGGTTTTTAAAGCCCTGCCTAATCCACTTTCTTGTTCTGATATTCAACGCCATCATCCGTTTTCACCACATTCCTTCGCAATGGAAGTGCGCAGTTATAGCTATGGTACCTAAGCCTGGTAAGACGGATAGTAATTTAAAGTCATATGAGCCGATCAGTTTGCTACCAGTATTCTCCAAAGTGTTCGAAAGAATACTTCTTGGTAGATTGCTGTATTGGGCGACAGGTGTGCTATTCCAAACCATCAGTTTGGGTTTAGACACAGACATGGTACCTCGAAACTGATTCACCGCATAGTTAATGCCATCCTCCAGTTTTTTGAAACGAAAATGTACTGCTCGGTAGTTTGTGGACGCAGGCCTTTGACGGAGTGTGGCATGGACTACTCTGGAAGATCAAATCAATTCTACCCGCGCAATATTTCTTCCTTATCAGGTCATACTTATCAAATCGATCATTAATGGTAGCAGGGTAGTGTACTAGGGACCGTCCTGTATACGCTGTTTACTAGTGATATGCCTACGGCAACAGATGAAAACACTTTAGTTGTAGTATATTTAAACTGAGCTCCTCGACGAATTCGCACGAACTCGAGTTCAAATCTACAACAACCACAGGGAAAATGACTGAAATTTATTGTTGTTGTAGAAAATGTGTGAATACACTATAAATTGGATATTTTGTGAAAAATGCGTGATTGAGAACAATTTGCACTGTTTGTAAAAAATTCTTGCATCGTCCTGATATTTATACAGAACTCGGTAGTGATATTGGTCACTCTGCAGCAGTGCTGCCAAGTTTCTCGTCATATCCGCCTTTTTTTGGTCATTCTTGACATTAAACAGCTGATTCAAAACAATTTGAAGAATATTTTAAATTGTAATTTTTCTTTTAAATATTAATAAAATAAGTAGCAGGAATAAAAGGGGAAGCTGCAAAAATTATTTGCATACAATGCAAATTGTTCTTAATCATGTATTTCTCGCATAATTTCCATTTTAATTTCTCACAATTGGCCACAACGTTCTATTTGTATGTATAACCAAAACAAAAAACAGCTGTTCTCAGAACTCGCAAAAGGCCAATGTGAACGGTTACCCGCGAACTCACAACAGAGTTCGCACTGTGAACGTAGTATTATTTATCACAATTAGCCACAAAGTTCCATTAGTATGTATAAGCTAAACAAAAAACAGCTGTTTTTTAAGCGAATCCTCTGTGTGAACGTTCGCTGGAAAAGCAACAATATTTAAGCAGCAAAAAAGTTGAATGCTTCGCAGTTAAAAAAGGGCAATTCTCTTATAGACCCTATGCCTATGGTATTGGCCTAGAATGCAAAGCCTTCAACATCTATACAGATGGCTCGAAAATGAACGAAGGAGTTGGAGCTGGTGCATACTGCGCGGAGCTGAATATTGAAAATTCATTCAAGCTTCCGGACTACTGCAGCGTATTCGCTGCAAGAATGGCTGCGGAACTTGCATATTATCACATTTATGAATTGAATAAACATATATAAACAACATATGATAGTGTTGTGCAGCGTAAAAATGTAGAAAAAGAAGAGGGTAAGTATATTCTTAAGAGAGAACCAAACCATGGTTTTGGTTGAGCTCAGCCAGAACTCAGTTGAAATGCTGGTCACTCTGTAGTAGTGTTGGGAAATTGTTTGATTCTGCACAAAACAATTTTAAATAAATTTCAAATTGTAAAATTTTTCTTAAAAATTTTAATAAAATACGTAGCTGGAATGAAAAAGATAGCTGCAGGAATTATTTGCATACTCTGCGAATTGTTCTTAATCATGTATTTTTTTACAAAATTCTCATTCTAATATTACATAATTCGACAAGCTTGTATGTAAAACCAATACAAAAGACAGCTGTTCAGAACTCTCAGAACTCACTGTGGCCACCAAATCAGAACACACAAGATTTTAATCACTGTGGAAACGCTATTAGATTACTTTCTTTGTTTTAGAACAAAAAAATTTTACAAAATAACAAGAATCAATGTGTCAAAAGTGTACATATGTTTATAGAATACCTTATTTACGTGTCGTATATGCAGTAAATTCAAAACTTTTAGTATTTGGTAGGTCCACTACCGTTCTCTACTACTGTTTTCAACGTCGTGGCCAAATTAGAAACCTCTCCTGTGGTTATTTGCTCCTATGCGTTTGTCAATGTTTTAATGTTTGAGTATTTTGCAATGGGTGTTGTCTAATTTTTCGGTCTAAAAACTCCTAAACATGTTCGATCGGGTTCAAGTCTGGACTTTGTGGGAGGCATTGAGTTGTCTGGGGACATAATACAGTAACCATTCCTTGACAATCATAGCAGTACGCTTCTGATCATTGTCTTGTTGGAATATCCAACCAATCCCAAGACCCAACAAATGGCTACGGATATTGTTCTAAAATTCGTTTGTGTTGGAAACGATCCATGTTACCTTCAATAAATGCCATCTTTCTAACACCAGCTGCTGCTACAGCTCCCCAAATCATCAAGTTTGCTCCAACGCGTTTCGCAGTTGATATCAAATTTTTGGGTTGCATTTCCTCAATATTTTTCGTCAGATTTTGGCTTGGCTATCACTTCCGAAGTTGTTGAACTTCGGTCCGTCGGTGAGCAAAACCTTCGAGCAGAAATCCATTACCTTATCAATATGGGCCCGAGAAAATTCTAGGCGAAGACGAGTTTTTTTCTGATATCAGCGGTTTTTTTCGGAGCACTAATTTTTGGGTTTCGAACAACTTTCCTCAAAATGGAACTTATTTCCCTCCTAGACAGCTTCTTTGGGCGGCCGGTTCGCGCTTTACTTTCATATGAATTAGTCTCATTGTAGTTTTTAACAATCGGCTACACTGTTGCCCTTCTTACATTAACGATTTTCGTGATGTAACTATAAGATTTATTTTCTTTCCGTTAATTAACAATCAATTCTCTTATGTCAGAAGATATTTCCTTTCTTATAATTTTCTCCGGTTTTTACTAAAATAAAATTAATATTGAATAACAAAATAACGTACACTCAAAAAAATAAAACATAAATTCCAATGTCTGACTACAAGAAATTTTAAAAAATGGGCTTAGATCTTGATATACTGTAACCACATCTCATTGAAGAGAATCGAGTCGATTTACACTGGGTTGACTTCTTTCCGCAATTAAAAGACCGAAATCCCTGCCCTGAATTGAAAAAAGCTTGTCACGTTTGTTCTGTCCATTTCTGTCTGTCCGTAATGTTTCTTGCGAGCGCGTATTTATAATTATAGAAGATTTGTGGAGCATGGAAAGATACATGATGAACAAATTTATTTATTTATTTATTTGAAATGGCATTGACAAAGTAACTGTCAGCTTAAAAACAAAAATAAATGTAACAATTTACACATAAAAGTAAGACAAAAATATAAATTGAAGTGAACTTAAACTAAACTCGTTAGTAAAATCTAATTCACAATTACTGCAAAACTTCAAATTTTCATGTAAAATCTTATATGATGCTTATGTAAAAAATTATTAAATGCTACTCGAAAATAATGTTAATATAAATTTAAAAATAAATTTAAAAGAAATTTACGACTTTCATTCTACACCTATCTAATCAACAACCATACCCCGACGTGGTTAAACTCAACAAGAGTGTACCAATCAACTCGCTTCGACTTTTGGTGATGAAGCACCATCCAGGGCCACCGTGTTTCGCTGGTTTTCTGAATTCAATCGTGGTCGTAGTTTTCTCCAGGACGAATTTCGTGAAGGTCGTCCAAAATCGGTTGTTGTACCACAACTGATAAAGACATGTTTGGGCATTAGTTCCATTCAATATTGCATGAACATTTGACCGTCATTTGTTCGCGTTGGATACCGCATAATTTGGCAATCGCGCAAAAAAAGGCTCGTATCGATTGGTGCAAAGAAATTTTGAAAAAAATCAATCGCGGTGCTTCAAAAAACGTCTATAAGATCGTGACAGGTGATGAATCATGGATCTATGCATATGAGCCTGAAACTAAACAGATCTTCATTGAGAATATTGAAAAACAATAAAGTCATTTTCGATGATACATATTTGTTATTATTTGTCTGTCTCAAACTTAAGTAGCAGCCCTCGTATATACAGGCAGGCTGTATCTAGACTTTTGTCACATTGATTTAGGTTATTTTTTAAAAGTTCTTTGTTATAAACAAATGAAGTAATCTAAGTATCATTATTTTTTGAATAAATATAGATCTCGAAGGAAACTGCATCATTACTTTTTCCATTTAATAGGTATTATTGTACCTAGTTTTTTGGCTTCGACCGTACATGTTATTGTACATGTTTGCACTTTGGAATATTTTTTAAACAACTTAAAGCAAGAAGCAAGCAACTTGAATGATATTATTTTACTGCATTTTTTCTCGCTTATTATCATCGGTTCTAAAGTCAGAGAGAAAAACTGGTTTCTATGAAACGAAAAAAAGTAAGAATCTAAAGATAGGTATTAGTATATCATACATATACAGGGGCGTATGCAGAAAATATTTTCGGGGGGTTAGTGAATCGAGAAAACGTGATTTTTTTATTTTTTCACTCAAAATTTTACTCTAAATTTTTGTCCAGCGCCGCAAAAAATTTTAATTTTTATTCACATTTCGGGGCTGCGGGGCTTCCCCTGCGTTCGCCACTGTACATATATATGTTCGTATATGTACATATTTTTAATCAACATAACGAGACGAATAGATTGAGCGAATTATCCAAATAAGCGTCCTCACGATAACGCACAAATCTCACAAACTCATAAACTAAGGCTACGAATACACCGAAGCAAACAAAACGTGTTTGACTAATAAAGCAAGAAAACGTGTTATGTTCTAAGTTGACGAAATAGTCCATTTGTGGTTTCAATTATTAAAGCTTACGAGCGAAATAAGCCTGATGGTAGAATTCAGAAGTCTTAAATTTCACAGGAATGGCATTGCATTTTCAATTATTGGAAGTAAATAATCGAAAAAATATTGTAAAAGCATAACTTCTGCAGAAAAATTGCACAGGCTCATAAGGCCTTTAACTTCATCTGTACGTATCATCCAACAACAATCCGTCATCATATTAACATCCTAACGGGCATGATACTTACTTCCCATACTTTGATGTCTTTATTTTCTATTTTTAAAAAACTTTATAAGAATCAAAAGTCATGCTTGGATCGACATAAATTTGTACAAAATATCGTAACTTCATCATCATTACATAATGGTATAATTTATGTGTCATCCTCGGAATTTATTGAGTGATACCCAAAATTTATCAAGGTATTTTTCTTTTCTCATTTTATACATACTTCCTCAGAATTTTATGTTATTTTTTAAGGCTCAATTCCACAGGACTAGTTAACAATCTATTATAGTAGACAGCCAATTCACCATCTGGTCGTAAATTCGTCCGGTGTCATCATGTTACATAGCATCAATCTGGGTACACTGAACCCAGAAAAGTTGGGAGGCGTCCACGCTTACTCGCTGTCAATTAGTGTTCTCACAGACACACATTCTCTCATTTTCAACGTGAATTGGCATCAGTGTTGCTATTTCATCTGTTTTCCCGCTAGATCTAGTTTTTTTAGGGTTCCGTACCCATAGGGAGCTAATGGGACCCTATTACTAAGCTAACGATGTCCGTCGTCCGTCTTCTGCTCTATCTCATGAACCGTAATAGGTAGAGAGTTGAAATTCACAGAGTGTGTAATTCACTTGTGTGTAGAAAGACAAATACTAATAATAATACACATTTTTAGAAGCATTCTTCTTTAATTTAATCTTTTGTTTAACAAATTCTTGTTTTTTGTAGTATACTTTTAAACTGTTATTTGTAGTATACTTTTAGACTGTTAAATATGCACATAATTTAATTTTTTAAGCAAAAAATCTTGTACGATTGCACGGAACCCTCCGTGTGCGAGTACGACCCACACTTGGCTGATTTTTTTTCATTTTCTCGTTAAATTTAGTATTAAGTTTAGTATTATATATTAGATTTAATTATGATAAATAAATAATATTTTCTCTATATTTTACAAAAATTCGTCCACTTTGTTAAGGAAAGTGATGAAATATCGATGATTTTGTCTTTGCAGGCTTTTCAACTTAGGGGTATAATTAGGGTTACCAACTCTGGACAGATCCAGCCCGGGAGAATCATAATAAATCTTGTGTGTGTGTGCGTGGGGTGGGTGGTTCTTGATTTGATAGGTGTAGAATGAAAGTCTCTCGCAAGAAGCATTAGGGACAGACAGAAATGGACAGATCAGACAATCTTTTTCAATTCAGGGAAAGATTTCGGTCTTTTAATTGCGCAAAGAAGTCAACTCAGTGTAAATCGACTCGATTCTCATCAATAAGATGTGGTTACAGTCAAGAGATAAGTCCATTTTTAAAATTTATTGTATTCAGTCATTGGAACTAATGTTTTATTTTGTTGAGTGTACGTTATTTTGTTATTGAATATTAATTTTATTGTGTAAAAACCAGAGAAATTATTGCGGACCGAGAGCTCGGGAGGTAGAACATTATTCCCGAAATCCCCGGACATTTCGGGAGAGTTGGGGACCCTAGGTATAATCAAAAGTCCTAATCTGAAAAAAAAACGAAGTTATACAATATATGAAATATTAATCTATATAAATAAAAACATAAATGTAAATGTTTTTTTATCGTACTTTTGTATATTTATATTTTGTAAAATTCCACCGGAAAAGTGGTGGATCAAATTATGCATTTACAGCAGGGCTGTTCAACCCGCGGAAAAATGGGTCCTGAATGCGGCCCAGACACGTTCAAAGCGGTGATTTTATTTTTGTGCCCGCCTCAGTTTTTTTCGTTGTCAAAAAAATTTAATCCTGCAGCCCATCTAACAGCGGCTTCTTCCTATGTGGCCCTGGGAAATAAAAATGTTGGACAGCCCTGATATAAAGCTTAGAGACACAAATTCGTGTTCGAATTGTCCAGTTTACACGTTTAATAGTCTGTGTTCAGATATTTTTAATTTTTCTTCTGAATCTGACTTTTGATACCTAAAGAAATATTTAAACTTGGTGGGCACTAAAGACACTTATACCAATTCGAATGATGATATTGATGAAATAGATAAAATATTTTATTTTATTTATTTATGTAGAACTAAGATTTTAATTACAAATTATAATTTTGTTATTAACATGAGCAATAGCGACAAATATAGTAATTGATCTAACTTAGAAGAAAAGAAAGACAAATAAAGATATTATTCAAAATAAATCAACAGCTTTTTTCAGCTTGTTTTTTTCAACATCCAGCTTTTTAAACTTATTTTTCCTGATAAGCTAGCTTATTTTTACTTTCAATAAATGGCATCACTGATTGACATTGAGGCAGCTGAGAGTATTTCAGTTGTATACAAAAACTCGTGACTACTGAACGAGTTAAGAGCTTTGTGTGTCATCGTTACTAGCGCACACACCAACTGGTCCGTTTCTATACTCTGCTGTTAGCTGCTTACATACTAGTCCAGTGAAAACTAGCATTTACCAAACATTTGTCCAATGCGTTACAAAATATAACTCCATTTAAGTTTTTTCGGTATACTCGTACATAATTTTTATAGTTAAAATTGACTTTACGACGCGATTCTTTTTGTACCTCGTAAATCGGGATAATTTGTAATTTTCTCGTATGCAGATCTGACATTTGGATTAGAACAAACAATTGAAAATGGCAAAAAATGTGAAAAAAAAGTAAGTTAATGAAATAAATAGACAAATTGCAATAAATAATGTATTACTCGACCTTCTATTTGCTGTAAATCAGTTGGAAAATCATTTCGCTGTTAATCGCAAATAACAGTAAACCTTATTATCAATCCGGTCTGCAAAAAATTGAAACATAATCGGTTTCCCACTGAGCAGTACTCTTCATTTTGTTGTTTAAACGTTATTGGTCAACTCTTTCCGTCTCTCACCAAACAAGTGTGTTAAAAAGTCTTTTTTTTTGTTGTTGTGTGAAATGTGTTGAATGAGTTGGAGAGAGAGATAGCAAGCAATGTAGGTAGCAAGGAATAGTCGACTACAACGTACAAGCAGACGCACGGAGAAATGCATAATTTGAATAATTGAATAATTTCTTTCATAGAATTGGTGAAAGACAAGTGCGAAAAAGACGAAAATAATGGTATTTGGTTGAACGAAGAAAATAAATCATAATTGATCTGGTCTTTTTCATGCCTTTTTCATTTGGTCTTTTAAAAATCGGTCTTTTGAAGATCATATGAAAAATTTGTTTTGTATGGAGAAACTGTCAATTACTTTATGAGCGCACAAAGTTTTGAGGTTTATATGATTGCAGGAAGAAATATTTGTGTAAAAATATTATATATTAATCAAACTTATGCCCGATTCACACTGCTTCAAAATTGTTGCTTTTCCAGCGAACGTTCACACAGTGGTTTCGATTCAAAAAACAGGTGTTTTTTGTTTTGGTTATACATACAAATGGAACGTTGTGGATTTGTGATAAATAATGGACATTTTGTGAAAAATATATGATTGAAAAACTAGCGGAAATCTGGATTTTTACAGGAAGATTCTCTTTGTGGTTGTGAAAGTCCCCATCGACACACAAGATCACGAAAAACTGTTTTTTTAAAATATATCGGCAACGGACACTTTTATCGACGAAATAGTGAATTTCAAATTTGTAGCTTATAAAATTGTCTACAAAAAACATTATAGTTATTACTTTATTTCGGAAGACTAATGGTCCTCAAGTAAATTCGATTCAAAAAGTTGAAAGTACAATATGCTCGCCTGTAAGGCATGTTAAACTTCACTATTGCAAGTATTTATCCGCACTGGGTTGGGAACCCTAGGTATAATCAAAAGTCCTAATCTGAAAAAAAACGAAGTTATACAATATATGAAATATTAATCTATATAAATAAAAACATAAATGTAAATGTTTTTTTATCGTACTTTTGTATATTTATATTTTGTAAAATTCCACCGGAAAAGTGGTGGATCAAATTATGCATTTACAGCAGGGCTGTTCAACCCGCGGAAAAATGGGTCCTGAATGCGGCCCAGACACGTTCAAAGCGGTGATTTTATTTTTGTGCCCGCCTCAGTTTTTTTCGTTGTCAAAAAAATTTAATCCTGCAGCCCATCTAACAGCGGCTTCTTCCTATGTGGCCCTGGGAAATAAAAATGTTGGACAGCCCTGATATAAAGCTTAGAGACACAAATTCGTGTTCGAATTGTCCAGTTTACACGTTTAATAGTCTGTGTTCAGATATTTTTAATTTTTCTTCTGAATTATTGGTCAACTCTTTCCGTCTCTCACCAAACAAGTGTGTTAAAAGTCTTTTTTTTTTGTTGTGTGAAATGTGTTGAATGAGTTGGAGAGAGAGATAGCAAGCAATGTAGGTAGCAAGGAATAGTCGACTACAACGTACAAGCAGACGCACGGAGAAATGCATAATTTGAATAATTGAATAATTTCTTTCATAGAATTGGTGAAAGACAAGTGCGAAAAAGACGAAAATAATGGTATTTGGTTGAACGAAGAAAATAAATCATAATTGATCTGGTCTTTTTCATGCCTTTTTCATTTGGTCTTTTAAAAATCGGTCTTTTGAAGATCATATGAAAAATTTGTTTTGTATGGAGAAACTGTCAATTACTTTATGAGCGCACAAAGTTTTGAGGTTTATATGATTGCAGGAAGAAATATTTGTGTAAAAATATTATATATTAATCAAACTTATGCCCGATTCACACTGCTTCAAAATTGTTGCTTTTCCAGCGAACGTTCACACAGTGGATTCGATTCAAAAAACAGGTGTTTTTGTTTTGGTTATACATACAAATGGAACGTTGTGGATTTGTGATAAATAATGGACATTTTGTGAAAAATATATGATTGAAAAACTAGCGGAAATCTGGATTTTTACAGGAAGATTCTCTTTGTGGTTGTGAAAGTCCCCATCGACACACAAGATCACGAAAAACTGTTTTTTTAAAATATATCGGCAACGGACACTTTTATCGACGAAATAGTGAATTTCAAATTTGTAGCTTATAAAATTGTCTACAAAAAACATTATAGTTATTACTTTATTTCGGAAGACTAATGGTCCTCAAGTAAATTCGATTCAAAAAGTTGAAAGTACAATATGCTCGCCTGTAAGGCATGTTAAACTTCACTATTGCAAGTATTTATCCGCACTGGGTTGGGAACCCTAGGTATAATCAAAAGTCCTAATCTGAAAAAAAACGAAGTTATACAATATATGAAATATTAATCTATATAAATAAAAACATAAATGTAAATGTTTTTTTATCGTACTTTTGTATATTTATATTTTGTAAAATTCCACCGGAAAAGTGGTGGATCAAATTATGCATTTACAGCAGGGCTGTTCAACCCGCGGAAAAATGGGTCCTGAATGCGGCCCAGACACGTTCAAAGCGGTGATTTTATTTTTGTGCCCGCCTCAGTTTTTTTCGTTGTCAAAAAAATTTAATCCTGCAGCCCATCTAACAGCGGCTTCTTCCTATGTGGCCCTGGGAAATAAAAATGTTGGACAGCCCTGATATAAAGCTTAGAGACACAAATTCGTGTTCGAATTGTCCAGTTTACACGTTTAATAGTCTGTGTTCAGATATTTTTAATTTTTCTTCTGAATCTGACTTTTGATAATACATATCTGTTCTCAAGGTGAGAAGGCTGTGAGCGATGCCATCAATAGAATTTTGAGTTTCGTGAACCCCACACTTGGGAATTTAGTGAATTTTCGTGATACCTAAAGAAATATTTAAACTTGGTGGGCACTAAAGACACTTATACCAATTCGAATGATGATATTGATGAAATAGATAAAATATTTTATTTTATTTATTTATGTAGAACTAAGATTATAATTACAAATTATAATTTTGTTATTAACATGAGCAATAGCGACAAATATAGTAATTGATCTAACTTAGAAGAAAAGAAAGACAAATAAAGATATTATTCAAAATAAATCAACAGCTTTTTTCAGCTTGTTTTTTTCAACATCCAGCTTTTTTAACTTATTTTTCCTGATAAGCTAGCTTATTTTTACTTTCAATAAATGGCATCACTGATTGGCATTGAGGCAGCTGAGAGTATTTCAGTTGTATACAAAAACTCGTGACTACTGAACGAGTTAAGAGCTTTGTGTGTCATCGTTACTAGCGCACACACCAACTGGTCCGTTTCTATACTCTGCTGTTAGCTGCTTACATACTAGTCCAGTGAAAACTAGCATTTACCAAACATTTGTCCAATGCGTTACAAAATATAACTCCATTTAAGTTTTTTCGGTATACTCGTACATAATTTTTATAGTTAAAATTGACTTTACGACGCGATTCTTTTTGTACCTCGTAAATCGGAATAATTTGTACTTTTCTCGTATGCAGAACTGACATTTGGATTAGAACAAACAATTGAAAATGGCAAAAAATGTGAAAAAAAAGTAAGTTTATTGAAATAAATAGACAAATTGCAATAAATAATGTATTATTCGACCTTCTATTTGCTGTAAATCAGTTGGAAAATCATTTCGCTGTTCATCGCAAATAACAGTAAACCTTATTATCAATCCGGTCTGCAAAAAATTGAAACATAATCGGTTTCCCACTGAGCAGTACTCTTCATTTTGTTGTTTAAACGTTATTGGTCAACTCTTTCCGTCTCTCACCAAACAAGTGTGTTAAAAAGTCTTTTTTTTTGTTGTTGTGTGAAATGTGTTGAATGAGTTGGAGAGAGAGATAGCAAGCAATGTAGGTAGCAAGGAATAGTCGACTACAACGTACAAGCAGACGCACGGAGAAATGCATAATTTGAATAATTGAATAATTTCTTTCATAGAATTGGTGAAAGACAAGTGCGAAAAAGACGAAAATAATGGTATTTGGTTGAACGAAGAAAATAAATCATAATTGATCTGGTCTTTTTCATGCCTTTTTCATTTGGTCTTTTAAAAATCGGTCTTTTGAAGATCATATGAAAAATTTGTTTTGTATGGAGAAACTGTCAATTACTTTATGAGCGCACAAAGTTTTGAGGTTTATATGATTGCAGGAAGAAATATTTGTGTAAAAATATTATATATTAATCAAACTTATGCCCGATTCACACTGCTTCAAAATTGTTGATTTTCCAGCGAACGTTCACACAGTGGATTCGATTCAAAAAACAGGTGTTTTTTGTTTTGGTTATACATACAAATGGAACGTTGTGGATTTGTGATAAATAATGGACATTTTGTGAAAAATATATGATTGAAAAACTAGCGGAAATCTGGATTTTTACAGGAAGATTCTCTTTGTGGTTGTGAAAGTCCCCATCGACACACGAGATCACGAAAAACTGTTTTTTTAAAATATATCGGCAACGGACACTTTTATCGACGAAATAGTGAATTTCAAATGTGAAGCTTATAAAATTGTCTACAAAAAACATTATAGTTATTACTTTATTTCGGAAGACTAACGGTCCTCAAGTAAATTCGATTCAAAAAGTTGAAAGTACAATATGCTCGCCTGTAAGGCATGTTAAACTTCACTATTGCAAGTATTTATCCGCACTGGGTTGGGAACCCTAGGTATAATCAAAAGTCCTAATCTGAAAAAAAACGAAGTTATACAATATATGAAATATTAATCTATATAAATAAAAACATAAATGTAAATTTTTTTATCGTACTTTTGTATATTTATATTTTGTAAAATTCCACCGGAAAAGTGGTGGATCAAATTATGCATTTACAGCAGGGCTGTTCAACCCGCGGAAAAATGGGTCCTGAATGCGGCCCAGACACGTTCAAAGCGGTGATTTTATTTTTGTGCCCGCCTCAGTTTTTTTCGTTGTCAAAAAAATTTAATCCTGCAGCCCATCTAACAGCGGCTTCTTCCTATGTGGCCCTGGGAAATAAAAATGTTGGACAGCCCTGATATAAAGCTTAGAGACACAAATTCGTGTTCGAATTGTCCAGTTTACACGTTTAATAGTCTGTGTTCAGATATTTTTAATTTTTCTTCTGAATCTGACTTTTGATAATACATATCTGTTCTCAAGGTGAGAAGGCTGTGAGCGATGCCATCAATAGAATTTTGAGTTTCGTGAACCCCACACTTGGGAATTTAGTGAATTTTCGTGATACCTAAAGAAATATTTAAACTTGGTGGGCACTAAAGACACTTATACCAATTCGAATGATGATATTGATGAAATAGATAAAATATTTTATTTTATTTATTTATGTAGAACTAAGATTATAATTACAAATTATAATTTTGTTATTAACATGAGCAATAGCGACAAATATAGTAATTGATCTAACTTAGAAGAAAAGAAAGACAAATAAAGATATTATTCAAAATAAATCAACAGCTTTTTTCAGCTTGTTTTTTTCAACATCCAGCTTTTTTAACTTATTTTTCCTGATAAGCTAGCTTATTTTTACTTTCAATAAATGGCATCACTGATTGGCATTGAGGCAGCTGAGAGTATTTCAGTTGTATACAAAAACTCGTGACTACTGAACGAGTTAAGAGCTTTGTGTGTCATCGTTACTAGCGCACACACCAACTGGTCCGTTTCTATACTCTGCTGTTAGCTGCTTACATACTAGTCCAGTGAAAACTAGCATTTACCAAACATTTGTCCAATGCGTTACAAAATATAACTCCATTTAAGTTTTTTCGGTATACTCGTACATAATTTTTATAGTTAAAATTGACTTTACGACGCGATTCTTTTTGTACCTCGTAAATCGGAATAATTTGTACTTTTCTCGTATGCAGAACTGACATTTGGATTAGAACAAACAATTGAAAATGGCAAAAAATGTGAAAAAAAAGTAAGTTTATTGAAATAAATAGACAAATTGCAATAAATAATGTATTATTCGACCTTCTATTTGCTGTAAATCAGTTGGAAAATCATTTCGCTGTTCATCGCAAATAACAGTAAACCTTATTATCAATCCGGTCTGCAAAAAATTGAAACATAATCGGTTTCCCACTGAGCAGTACTCTTCATTTTGTTGTTTAAACGTTATTGGTCAACTCTTTCCGTCTCTCACCAAACAAGTGTGTTAAAAAGTTTTTTTTTTTGTTGTTGTGTGAAATGTGTTGAATGAGTTGGAGAGAGAGATAGCAAGCAATGCAGGTAGCAAGGAATAGTCGACTACAACGTACAAGCAGACGCACACAGAAATGCATAATTTGAATAATTGAATAATTTCTTTCATGGAATTGGTGAAAGACAAGTGCGAAAAAAACGAAAATAATGGTATTTGGTTGAACGAAGAAAATAAATCATAATTGATCTGGTCTTTTTCATGCCTTTTTCATTTGGTCTTTTAAAAATCGGTCTTTTGAAGATCAAATGAAAAATTTGTTTTGTATGGAGAAACTGTCAATTACTTTATGAGCGCACAAAGTCTTGAGGTTTATATGATTGCAGGAAGAAATATTTGTGTAAAAATATTATATATTAATTAAACTTATGCCCGATTCACACTGCTTCAAAATTTTTGCTTTTCCAGCGAACGTTCACACAGTGGATTCGCTTCAAAAAACAGGTGTTTTTTGTTTTGGTTATGCATACAAATGGAACGTTGTGGAATTGTGATAAATAATGGACATTTTGTGAAAAATATATGATTGAAAAACTAGCGGAAATCTGGATTTTTACAGGAAGATTCTCTTTGTGGTTGTGAAAGTCCCCATCGACACACGAAAAACTGTTTTTTTAAAATATATTGGCAACGGTCACTTTTATCGACGAAATAGTGAATTTCAAATTTGTAGCTTATAAAATTGTCTACAAAAAACATTATAGTTATTACTTTATTTCGGAAGACTAACGGTCCTCAAGTAAATTCGATTCAAAAAGTTGAAAGTACAATATGCTCGCCTGTAAGGCATGTTAAACTTCACTATTGCAAGTATTTATCCGCACTGGGTTGGGAACCCTAGGTATAATCAAAAGTCCTAATCTGAAAAAAACGAACTTATACAATATATGAAATATTAGTCTATATAAATAAAAACATAAATGTAAATGTTTTTTTATCGTACTTTTGTATATTTATATTTTGTAAAATTCCACCGGAAAAGTGGTGGATCAAATTATGCATTTACAGCAGGGCTGTTCAACCCGCGGAAAAATGGGTCCTGAATGCGGCCCAGACACGTTCAAAGCGGTGATTTTATTTTTGTGCCCGCCTCAGTTTTTTTCGTTGTCAAAAAAAAATTAATCCTGCAGCCCATCTAACAGCGGCTTCTTCCTATGTGGCCCTGGGAAATAAAAATGTTGGACAGCCCTGATATAAAGCTTAGAGACACAAATTCGTGTTCGAATTGTCCAGTTTACACGTTTAATAGTCTGTGTTCAGATATTTTTAATTTTTCTTCTGAATCTGACTTTTGATAATACATATCTGTTCTCAAGGTGAGAAGGCTGTGAGCGATGCCATCAATAGAATTTTGAGTTTCGTGAACCCCACACTTGGGAATTTAGTGAATTTTCGTGATACCTAAAGAAATATTTAAACTTGGTGGGCACTAAAGACACTTATACCAATTCGAATGATGATATTGATGAAATAGATAAAATATTTTATTTTATTTATTTATGTAGAACTAAGATTATAATTACAAATTATAATTTTGTTATTAACATGAGCAATAGCGACAAATATAGTAATTGATCTAACTTAGAAGAAAAGAAAGACAAATAAAGATATTATTCAAAATAAATCAACAGCTTTTTTCAGCTTGTTTTTTTCAACATCCAGCTTTTTTAACTTATTTTTCCTGATAAGCTAGCTTATTTTTACTTTCAATAAATGGCATCACTGATTGGCATTGAGGCAGCTGAGAGTATTTCAGTTGTATACAAAAACTCGTGACTACTGAACGAGTTAAGAGCTTTGTGTGTCATCGTTACTAGCGCACACACCAACTGGTCCGTTTCTATACTCTGCTGTTAGCTGCTTACATACTAGTCCAGTGAAAACTAGCATTTACCAAACATTTGTCCAATGCGTTACAAAATATAACTCCATTTAAGTTTTTTCGGTATACTCGTACATAATTTTTATAGTTAAAATTGACTTTACGACGCGATTCTTTTTGTACCTCGTAAATCGGAATAATTTGTACTTTTCTCGTATGCAGAACTGACATTTGGATTAGAACAAACAATTGAAAATGGCAAAAAATGTGAAAAAAAAGTAAGTTAATGAAATAAATAGACAAATTGCAATAAATAATGTATTATTCGACCTTCTATTTGCTGTAAATCAGTTGGAAAATCATTTCGCTGTTCATCGCAAATAACAGTAAACCTTATTATCAATCCGGTCTGCAAAAAATTGAAACATAATCGGTTTCCCACTGAGCAGTACTCTTCATTTTGTTGTTTAAACGTTATTGGTCAACTCTTTCCGTCTCTCACCAAACAAGTGTGTTAAAAAGTCTTTTTTTTTTGTTGTTGTGTGAAATGTGTTGAATGAGTTGGAGAGAGAGATAGCAAGCAATGCAGGTAGCAAGAAATAGTCGACTACAACGTACAAGCAGACGCACACAGAAATGCATAATTTGAATAATTGAATAATTTCTTTCATGGAATTGGTGAAAGACAAGTGCGAAAAAAACGAAAATAATGGTATTTGGTTGAACGAAGAAAATAAATCATAATTGATCTGGTCTTTTTCATGCCTTTTTCATTTGGTCTTTTAAAAATCGGTCTTTTGAAGATCAAATGAAAAATTTGTTTTGTATGGAGAAACTGTCAATTACTTTATGAGCGCACAAAGTCTTGAGGTTTATATGATTGCAGGAAGAAATATTTGTGTAAAAATATTATATATTAATTAAACTTATGCCCGATTCACACTGCTTCAAAATTTTTGCTTTTCCAGCGAACGTTCACACAGTGGATTCGCTTCAAAAAACAGGTGTTTTTTGTTTTGGTTATGCATACAAATGGAACGTTGTGGAATTGTGATAAATAATGGACATTTTGTGAAAAATATATGATTGAAAAACTAGCGGAAATCTGGATTTTTACAGGAAGATTCTCTTTGTGGTTGTGAAAGTCCCCATCGACACACGAAAAACTGTTTTTTTAAAATATATTGGCAACGGTCACTTTTATCGACGAAATAGTGAATTTCAAATTTGTAGCTTATAAAATTGTCTACAAAAAACATTATAGTTATTACTTTATTTCGGAAGACTAACGGTCCTCAAGAAAATTCGATTCAAAAAGTTGAAAGTACAATATGCTCGCCTGTAAGGCATGTTAAACTTCACTATTGCAAGTATTTATCCGCACTGGGTTGGGAACCCTAGGTATAATCAAAAGTCCTAATCTGAAAAAAACGAACTTATACAATATATGAAATATTAGTCTATATAAATAAAAACATAAATGTAAATGTTTTTTTATCGTACTTTTGTATATTTATATTTTGTAAAATTCCACCGGAAAAGTGGTGGATCAAATTATGCATTTACAGCAGGGCTGTTCAACCCGCGGAAAAATGGGTCCTGAATGCGGCCCAGACACGTTCAAAGCGGTGATTTTATTTTTGTGCCCGCCTCAGTTTTTTTCGTTGTCAAAAAAAAATTAATCCTGCAGCCCATCTAACAGCGGCTTCTTCCTATGTGGCCCTGGGAAATAAAAATGTTGGACAGCCCTGATATAAAGCTTAGAGACACAAATTCGTGTTCGAATTGTCCAGTTTACACGTTTAATAGTCTGTGTTCAGATATTTTTAATTTTTCTTCTGAATCTGACTTTTGATAATACATATCTGTTCTCAAGGTGAGAAGGCTGTGAGCGATGCCATCAATAGAATTTTGAGTTTCGTGAACCCCACACTTGGGAATTTAGTGAATTTTCGTGATACCTAAAGAAATATTTAAACTTGGTGGGCACTAAAGACACTTATACCAATTCGAATGATGATATTGATGAAATAGATAAAATATTTTATTTTATTTATTTATGTAGAACTAAGATTATAATTACAAATTATAATTTTGTTATTAACATGAGCAATAGCGACAAATATAGTAATTGATCTAACTTAGAAGAAAAGAAAGACAAATAAAGATATTATTCAAAATAAATCAACAGCTTTTTTCAGCTTGTTTTTTTCAACATCCAGCTTTTTAAACTTAGTTTTCTTGATAAGCTAGCTTATTTTTACTTTCAATAAATGGCATCACTGATTGGCATTGAGGCAGCTGAGAGTATTTCAGTTGTATACAAAAACTCGTGACTACTGAACGAGTTAAGAGCTTTGTGTGTCATCGTTACTAGCGCACACATCAACTGGTCCGTTTCTATACTCTGCTGTTAGCTGCTTACATACTAGTCCAGTGAAAACTAGCATTTACCAAACATTTGTCCAATGCGTTACAAAATATAACTCCATTTAAGTTTTTTCGGTATACTCGTACATAATTTTTATAGTTAAAATTGCCTTTACGACGCGATTCTTTTTGTACCTCGTGAATCGGGATAATTTGTAATTTTCTCGTATGCAGAACTGACATTTGGATTAGAACAAACAATTGAAAATGGCAAAAAATGTGAAAAAAAAGTAAGTTTATTGAAATAAATAGACAAATTGCAATAAATAATGTATTATTCGACCTTCTATTTGCTGTAAATCAGTTGGAAAATCATTTCGCTGTTCATCGCAAATAACAGTAAACCTTATTATCAATCCGGTCTGCAAAAAATTGAAACATAATCGGTTTCCCACTGAGCAGTACTCTTCATTTTGTTGTTTAAACGTTATTGGTCAACTCTTTCCGTCTCTCACCAAACAAGTGTGTTAAAAAGTCTTTTTTTTTGTTGTTGTGTGAAATGTGTTGAATGAGTTGGAGAGAGAGATAGCAAGCAATGCAGGTAGCAAGGAATAGTCGACTACAACGTACAAGCAGACGCACACAGAAATGCATAATTTGAATAATTGAATAATTTCTTTCATAGAATTGGTGAAAGACAAGTGCGAAAAAAACGAAAATAATGGTATTTGGTTGAACGAAGAAAATAAATCATAATTGATCTGGTCTTTTTCATGCCTTTTTCATTTGGTCTTTTAAAAATCGGTCTTTTGAAGATCAAATGAAAAATTTGTTTTGTATGGAGAAACTGTCAATTACTTTATGAGCGCACAAAGTCTTGAGGTTTATATGATTGCAGGAAGAAATATTTGTGTAAAAATATTATATATTAATTAAACTTATGCCCGATTCACACTGCTTCAAAATTTTTGCTTTTCCAGCGAACGTTCACACAGTGGATTCGCTTCAAAAAACAGGTGTTTTTTGTTTTGGTTATGCATACAAATGGAACGTTGTGGAATTGTGATAAATAATGGACATTTTGTGAAAAATATATGATTGAAACACTAGCGGAAATCTGGATTTTTACAGGAAGATTCTCTTTGTGGTTGTGAAAGTCCCCATCGACACACGAGATCACGAAAAACTGTTTTTTTAAAATATATCGGCAACGGTCACTTTTATCGACGAAATAGTGAATTTCAAATGTGAAGCTTATAAAATTGTCTACAAAAAACATGATAGTTATTACTTTATTTCGGAAGACTAACGGTCCTCAAGTAAATTCGATTCAAAAAGTTGAAAGTACAATATGCTCGCCTGTAAGGCATGTTAAACTTCACTATTGCAAGTATTTATCCGCACTGGGTTGGGAACCCTAGGTATAATCAAAAGTCCTAATCTGAAAAAAAAACGAAGTTATACAATATATGAAATATTAGTCTATATAAATAAAAACATAAATGTAAATGTTTTTTATCTTACTTTTGTATATTTTATTTTGTAAAATTCCACCGGAAAAGTGGTGGATCAAATTATGCATTTACAGCAGGGCTGCTCAACCCGCGGCAAAATGGGTCCTGAATGCGGCCCAGACACGTTCAAAGCGGTGATTTTATTTTTGTGCCCGCTTCAGTTTTTTTCGTTGTCAAAAAAAATTTAATCCTGCAGCCCATCTAACAGCGGCTTCTTCCTATGTGGCCCTGGGAAATAAAAATGTTGGACAGCCCTGATATAAAGCTTAGAGACACAAATTCGTGTTCGAATTGTCCAGTTTACACGTTTAATAGTCTGTGTTCAGATATTTTTAATTTTTCTTCTGAATCTGACTTTTGATACCTAAAGAAATATTTAAACTTGGTGGGCACTAAAGACACTTATACCAATTCGAATGATGATATTGATGAAATAGATAAAATATTTTATTTTATTTATTTATGTAGAACTAAGATTTTAATTACAAATTATAATTTTGTTATTAACATGAGCAATAGCGACAAATATAGTAATTGATCTAACTTAGAAGAAAAGAAAGACAAATAAAGATATTATTCAAAATAAATCAACAGCTTTTTTCAGCTTGTTTTTTTCAACATCCAGCTTTTTTAACTTATTTTTCCTGATAAGCTAGCTTATTTTTACTTTCAATAAATGGCATCACTGATTGGCATTGAGGCAGCTGAGAGTATTTCAGTTGTATACAAAAACTCGTGACTACTGAACGAGTTAAGAGCTTTGTGTGTCATCGTTACTAGCGTACACACCAACTGGTCCGTTTCTATACTCTACTGTTAGCTGCTTACATACTAGTCCAGTGAAAACTAGCATTTACCAAACATTTGTCCAATGCGTTACAAAATATAACTCCATTTAAGTTTTTTCGGTATACTCGTACATAATTTTTATAGTTAAAATTGACTTTACGACGCGATTCTTTTTGTACCTCGTAAATCGGAATAATTTGTACTTTTCTCGTATGCAGAACTGACATTTGGATTAGAACAAACAATTGAAAATGGCAAAAAATGTGAAAAAAAAGTAAGTTTATTGAAATAAATAGACAAATTGCAATAAATAATGTATTATTCGACCTTCTATTTGCTGTAAATCAGTTGGAAAATCATTTCGCTGTTCATCGCAAATAACAGTAAACCTTACTATCAATCCGGTCTGCAAAAAATTGAAACATAATCGGTTTCCCACTGAGCAGTACTCTTCATTTTGTTGTTTAAACGTTATTGGTCAACTCTTTCCGTCTCTCACCAAACAAGTGTGTTAAAAAGTCTTTTTTTTTTGTTGTTGTGTGAAATGTGTTGAATGAGTCGGAGAGAGAGATAGCAAGCAATGCAGGTAGCAAGGAATAGTCGACTACAACGTACAAGCAGATGCACACAGAAATGCATAATTTGAATAATTGAATAATTTCTTTCATGGAATTGGTGAAAGACAAGTGCGAAAAAAACGAAAATAATTGTATTTGGTTGAACGAAGAAAATAAATCATAAATGATCTGGTCTTTTTCATGCCTTTTTCATTTGGTCTTTTAAAAATCGGTCTTTTGAAGATCAAATGAAAAATTTGTTTTGTCTGGAGAAACTGTCAATTACTTTATGAGCGCACAAAGTTTTGAGGGTTATGTGATTGCAGGAAGAAATATTTGTGTAAAAATATTATATATTAATCAAACTTATGCCCGATTCACACTGCTTCAAAATTGTTGATTTTCCAGCGAACGTTCACACAGTGGATTCGCTTCAAAAAACAGGTGTTTTTTGTTTTGGTTATACATACAAATGGAACGTTGTGGATTTGTGATAAATAATGGACATTTTGTGAAAAATATATGATTGAAAAACTAGCGGAAATCTGGATTTTTACAGGAAGATTCTCTTTGTGGTTGTGAAAGTCCCCATCGACACACGAGATCACGAAAAACTGTTTTTTTAAAATATATCGGCAACGGACACTTTTATCGACGAAATAGTGAATTTCAAATGTGAAGCTTATAAAATTGTCTACAAAAAACATTATAGTTATTACTTTATTTCGGAAGACTAACGGTCCTCAAGTAAATTCGATTCAAAAAGTTGAAAGTACAATATGCTCGCCTGTAAGGCATGTTAAACTTCACTATTGCAAGTATTTATTCGCACTGACTTACTACGTAAATATTAAACTTGGGGAGTCTCATGCGATTTCTACATCTGCTCAATACCTTTTTGTCATTATTAAGTGCTTTTCTTTTTTTTTCTACTTTCCCTAGTACAGTAGACTTCCCGGGTTGGGAGGAGGTACTCTTTTGTCAGAGAATTCAGAGGTTCAGGTTGAAATTGGAGGGTGTCCAACAAAAGATCTTTGTCTGATCATAGCTGGATACTCTACAATCTGAGTTTGAAGACAAAGGATATTGCCCCATTTAGAAACACACGCAATATAAAATGGGATGTTTTTACGAGGATAGGTAAATCGAAACTTAACTCTGTTAGGTGTTTTAATATTGACTCCAGGGATGAAATTGAGTGGAAGCTTTCGGTAAAGCTTACAAGATATCATGTCCAATTAGAAGGAGTTGAAAAAGCTTCCCGAAGTGGTGGAACGAGGATCTCTCTAAGTTCAGGGAGACGACTAGGAGGTCCTTCAACCAGTGTTATAAGGATAACAACTGGAAAGCATACAAGGAATGCCTCAAGACTTATCAAAAAGCCATCAGGAACGCCAAAAACGACGGATGGAAATAATTTTGTGAGTCGGTTGAGTCCATTTTTGTTTTACCAAGGCTTAGTAAGGTTTTGTCCAAGGAACTGGTTGACCCCTCTTTCCTTAAAAAGGAAGATGGCACATGGACGGAATCTTCTGCTGAAACACTTGATATACTACTTAAAACTCACTTCCCTGACTGCAAAGATGTGTCAACTGGTTCTCTCGCTTGCAGCCTTCTTAGATATAGAGGGCGCTTTCAATAATCTAAGCACGAGTACTATTCAGGATTCTCTAGCCAGTATTGGCGTAGAAGAAGACAGTGTAGAATGGATAGTAAATATGCTGAAATCTAGAATAGTACAGTCAGAGCTAGGTAACTCGACTCTAACTAGATATGTCAGTAGAGGGACTCCACAGGGTGGGGTAATCTCTCCTCTGCTGTGGCTTTTAGGCATAGATAACATATTAAATATATTGGAGAAGACGGTGGCAAAGGTAGTTGCGTATGCAGACGACGTTGTGATTATGGTACCAGGGCCTTTTCCTGACGAGATAAGCAACATCATGCAGGGAGCTCTGGGAAAACTGTTAAAGTGGACCACAGGATGTGGACTAAACGTTAACCCGAGCAAAATGGAACTGAAACTTTTCACAACGAAGACGAAAATACCGACTTTCCGCCTTCCCACTCTGAATGGACATCAGCTTCATCTCTCGGATAAGGCCAAATACTTAGGAGTTATGCTGGACGCAAAACTAAATTTGGAAATCCAATATAGAGTTACGGGCAAAGAAAGCCTGTGTGGCCTTTTACTCTTGCAAAAGATGGTTTGGCAAGAGATGGGGCCTACGCCCTAAAATAACAGCCTGGATGTACACGTATACTGCAATTGTACGTCCGATACTAATTTATGGGGCTATTGTTTGGTGGCCAGCTCTAGGAAAGTTCTATATAGTGCACAAACTAAGTAGTGTGCAGAGGACGGCCTGTATAGGAATCACAGGAGCCATGCGCACGTGTACAACGGCAGCGCTGAACGTACTGTTATATCTTCATCCCAGTGACCTCCACATTAAAACATCGTCTGTAACAGCGCGGTAAGGCTGAAAGAGACAGGACCGTATGAACATAGTATGGTACTAGGTTCGGTTCAAAATACTATGTTCAAGAAAACAACCGATTACTTAGTGCCTCATAATAGCTTTGAGAACAACTTCAAGGTTGAATTTCCTACCAGGAAAGAAAACAGTTTTCGGAGTGATTTTGACTTTCCAATCTTCACGGATGGTTCAAAGATGGAGTGTGGTGTAGGGGTATACTCACCACAATTAAACTTAGACCATTCCTTTCGACTACCTAACGAGGCCACGGTCTTTTTTTATTTTTTTTTTATTTTTGTTCTACTTTCTATCCCACGCCACTTTCCCCCCAGAGCCCGCGCGAGCTGGGGTCCATTAAAAACCGAACAATACTGGGTATCGACCACAAGTCCCTTCGGTACTGAACTACTGGAGGTTAGTAACATGCAAAAGAAATCAATTGACTACTATAAGGCTACAGACCTAATGTCATCAGCCATTTATACTAATCATAAAGCACTATAAAGATAAATTTAAATAAAGTTAAAATAGTTAAAATAATACTATGTGTTAAGGAGAGTTAAGAGATTAGATTTTAGATGAACGGAAGAAATAGAATTAGATACAAGGTCATAGTAAAGATTGTAAGACTGGCATAAACCACGAAAAGGATCATGCTGCAAATAAGTAGTCTTACATGTACCAACAAGTATAGGAGAATAATTCCTAGTAACCCGAGAAGAAACATTAAAATGAATACTATTATACCAAGCAAGAAAGGGGAAAAGATGCTGCCAACAATTAGATTGTGCAAGAATGTGACACCAAGAGTCGTTCTGCGACTGGATAATGTCGGGAGGCGAATTAGTTTAAGTCGGCTTTTGTAAGATGGAAAGTTTATATTGGGATCCCAGTGTAAGTGACGCAGTGCAAAAAACAAAAATTGCTTTTGAACAGACTCAATACTATCAGTATACTTTTTAAACTGTGGATCCCATACACATGAAGCATATTCAAATATTGGTCTAACCAATGAAGTGAATAATAATTTAGTGGTGAAAGGATCATTAAACTCTTTAGACCAACGTTTAATGTATCCTAAAACACCCCAGGCAGAGGTTCTGGCAATCAGAGAGGCATGTCAGTTGGCAGAACATAACGTACCGGAAGGTCGTAAGATAGCTATTTTCGTTGATAGCCAGGCGGCTCTCAAAGCTTTGCAATCCACCGTTGTAAAGTCCAAGCTTGTAAGGGAATGCAGGTTGGCGATAAGCAAGCTAAGTCGTAAAGCAGATGTCACTCTCTCATGGGTTCCCGGCCATAGGAACATTGAGGGAAATGATAAAGCTGACGAACTAGCTCGCTTTGGTGCATCTCTTGATTTATCGCTCGCGGAACAAGTTCCTATTCCACAGGCGGTTGTTAAGAGGAGCAACTTCCTTCAGCAGGCTAACAACAGGTGGAAAGATCTCGAATCTTGAAGGGTGGCGCGTGCTACCTGGCCTAGGTTCAACGAAAATAGGTCTTTTAGACTAATCAACAGATGTCGCAAAGATGCCGCAAGGCTCACCGCGGTTTTTACTGGTCACTGGTGTGTTGGAACACACGCGGAGAGGCTGGGTATCCTCTACAGGAGCTTTTGTAGGAGTTGTGGTGACGTGGAGGAAAACAAATCACTCACGCACTTTCTATGTAAGTGCCCAGCACTGGCGAGGGCTAGGAACAAGTTCCTGGGCAATTACTTTTTAGGAAAACTCTCGGACTGTTCGGTCACATGTCCGGGTGACATTCTCAAACTCAACGGAATGGGTTTAGCTATACTGATTGTGTTCGGTGAGGAAGTGGTTCCAAAACGGCTAATTGTGGCTTGTTAATGGAGTATACAAGTCAGACACTGTAACCAACCAAGTGCTTTTCTTGTGAACGGATGTGCTTACTTAATATTTTTATACAACTTTTATTGTGCAAATTAAAAAAATTTCTAAAAATGGCAGAAGTATGTTTCATTTGTGGTAAATCTTTGCTGGAAGGTAAAACTGTTGTTGTGGAACGAGGACTTGACATGTTAAGACAGTCATGTAATGAAAGAAATTATGGAAAAGAAGTGTATTTTCTGACGTAGTGAAAAATTAAGTTGTGGAACTTAGTCTGACATGATCATTGAGCATTCTCTCATGGAGGTGTAGCACGAGGGAGGAGCACACAAGAAATCGTTTTAAGCAAATGGGTTTATGGCATGCATGTAATGATGAGTGTGTCCGAAGGTTTACTAGTGTATCAATGGACACAACAGATCAGCATGTAGAATCAAGGGATTCACGTGTAAAAACAGAATCAAGACGTAAAAAAAATTAATTGAATGGTTTTCTTGTTATAACCCTTTTCCAAAAGTCGGAAGTAATAAAATAAATTGTCACAATGCTTATGAAGTGGGTCTTGTCTCCATTAAAAACATAATTGGTGAAAAATTTGATAGCATTACACTGAAACGCGCTGACAGAGTACTTCCTCTTCTAACAGTATCCAACTCTATGAAATTTCACAATGAACAAGTACCGACATCATTGATGGAGGATTTCTTTTACACCGTGTTATATGGAATAGGGGAGAAACATTTAATACAATTTTGAATACATATGTCATTACGTACATAAATATTATGGTAATAATGTAATAACTGTATTCGACGGCTATAATGATGATGAAAAAAATATTAAAGCTGCGGAACAACGTCGCCGATTTGCAAAAGTTTCGTCATCTATCGATTTTCTCTTCGATGGATCCATGACTATTTCAACGAGTCAAGAAAAATTTCTTGGGAATGCAAGCAACAAACAAAGATTTATTTCTATGTTAAATGAACTATTTAAAGCTGCTAATATCATTGCAAAACAAGCTCAAAATGATGCTGATGTACTCATCATTGAAACAGCAATTGAAGAATCCGATAGAAGAACAAATATTATTGTAAGAGGAGATGTAGACTTATTAGTAATATTGATTGCATGAACGCCAATTAATAAAATCATTTATTTTTTAAAACCTGAAAAAGCTACAATACAAACTAAAATTTATTCTTCACAAGGCTTCAGCTTGTATCCCAAGCGTAGAAATAACATTTTGTTGTTACATGCAATGACCGATTGCGATACTACATCAGCTACTTTTCACAGAGGTAAAAGAAATGTCTATTGATAATCATAGATAATTAACATTTGCAAGATTAACACAGCTTAAAAAGCTTGTCGAATTATTTTCTCTTCCGCCAACATCTAGTGCTGCTCGGCAAAAGTGACCGTTGCCGAAATATTTAAAAAAACAGTTTTTCGTGGTCTTTGACCCCCCGTAACTTTTTTAGCGGCACATGTATCGATGGGGACTTTCGGGGTTTTGTTCACAACCACAAAGAGAATCTTCCTACAAAAATCCAGATTTCCGCTTATTTTTCCGCAGTAAAAGTCTATTTTCCCTGCACTATTTAATAATATTTGAAAAAAAAAATTACAATTTAAAATTTTCTTCAAATTGTTTTGTGCAATGATCAGCTGTTTAACGACAAGAATGACCAAAAAAAAGACGGACATGACCAAAAATTTAGCAGCACTACTCAAACTTTGCCAGCCCTGGCTGCTGAAATTTTTGCTTTCACTTTTGCAGCAGAAAAAATGTTGTTTCAAAATACCCAAAGCAACCCTGAAATTATGTCATTTGCCTGTTGTTGTCGTAGAAATTTAGCAACTTTTTGAGCTGCTTACAAAAAAAAGGCTTCTGCTCAATCTAAATCGGGCATTAACAATGCTTCCTTTGGCAAACAAATTTTATTAAAAATTATAATCATCTATTGAAAAATTAAATGGAATTGAAAAATTTTCGTGTGCGAGTTGCCTCGTCTATATGTTTAATAGTCTTTGCAAACACGATGTGACAAGCAATGCAGAGCAAATATGAACATATCGCACATGTTTAATTAAAGTGTCACATCTCAAAATATTAAATTTTTCAGTAGAAGCAAAAAATTGTTTTTGTTTACATTGAAGGTAAGTGTATGAAAATAAAGAAAAACAATGGTAATATTTTTGGGTAAAGCGTAGAGAAAAAAAAAAGTCGGGAAATGTAGTATTGTTACACTATCGTAATTGTTTTTGCGTGAAAAAAGTTTTCATGAATCATATTTGTTAAAATATTAAATATATACAATATTAAAAAAATATATTTTATATAACAAAAAAAAAAAACTGAACTCTGGGACTGGCGTTGAACTCAGACTCTCTGCTCTCGAGCTCGCTCTTAACACACTAGCCTATAAAGGTTATTTCGTATTTATTCATATTTAATACAAAAAGTCAAAATTTGCAACTTTCCTGGTGGTAGAATTTTTTTTTCATATGCTTCTAATTAGCCTATAACGACCAGATTTTTACAGGGGTTGAGGTTGATCATTGTGTATTGTTTTTTAACAAAAAATCAAAATTTTATAATTTTGACTTGTGACTCTAGTTAAACATGTGCGATAACTTGTTTAACCAGAAAAAGCCACTGTTTGTTCGATTCGGTGTATTCTCAGCCTAAAAGAAGATAAACAGGGCAACAGCTGAAAGTACGTCTTGGCGAAGTAATACTTGGTAGCCCCTGCTTTATCAATTCTCCTCGTCCCGCTTATCATTTCATATATTCATCTATATCTATACTATTATATAAAATCTTCTATATCTATCTATATGTATACTTCTATATCTATATCTATACTATTATATAAAATTGCTTATATGCTTAACGCTTTCACGCAAAATGTACTGAACCGATTATAATAATTTTTTTTTAAATAATATTTTTGTCCTAAACAATCGAGTGGCATACTTACTTTTTTGATTTTTAATTTTATATATATAGTTTTTTTAGGATTAATATTTTTAAATTTTTCCCACATCCAAGCTGCGCTTCTTCTTGAATTTAGTGTTGTTTTTGTTATAGTTGTATTTTTTCCTCTGAGTACGTACAAGAGTATTGCGCTCTTCGTTTTTTTCTTTTTGTATATGCTGATCACTAAGATCGACCCAAGAGAGAGAGACACACAGTCTCTCGTTGTTCGTCATGGTGTTTTCTTACACCATGGTTGTTCGTGCTTTCATTGCTTTTGCAAATAATGCGTGAGAATTTGTATGATCATTTTCAATGATTGCGTTGGGCTAGCAACCAATAGATGGCGCTTTATTAACACAAAATTATTAAACGACTAAAAGGTTTTTTCTTTATGAATTGAAAATATTTTCACTGCATTTAAAAGTTGTGTTATTCTGCGTATTTGAACTGAGCCACAGCAATGCGTGGCCGTGCCAGCTAGTATGTATATGTATAAGTACATTTACATCTATGTAAAATTAAGAATAAGGTAATTTTTAAATGCTTTAACTTAAACACAAATATTTATTTTCTCTTTAGACAATACTTCATGGTTATACACTCAAAGCAAACATTTTGTATGTGTGTCTAAGTAATTTTCTATGAAAATCAATTAATCTTAATCCATACCTAATGCGTAACTGGACCTATTAGATGTTTTTAAAAAATATATTCCATGTGCATCATAAGGCACTTGGTCCCCCATAAGAATTTTACGACCAGTGCAATTTTCCTCTTTTAACGCATCTAAGTTTTCGCAGGGCACTGCATAGAAGCCACGGTTGCTGTTGATGGATTCTGCATAGTATTCATATGAGCGACCATGACTACAACCGGCTGAAAAAACAAAAAAAAAAATATGATGGGGGAAATATTAAAGCTACTGAATACTCACTAAATATCTGGCCGATTTCGCCACAGCCAGGTTGAGGGGGGCCACCGCCATTGGGATAAAAATCCACAGCTCCAATTGCATTTTTAAAACCCAAGTATCCTGCACAGCTATGTATGATATCGACAAAATTAGCATCAGTTTTGTCTAAATGATTTTCTGGTCCAATGCAATCCTCAAAAGCAGGCCTGGCTGGATCTAAACCTGTTATACGACTCACCCGGTACTTAGTAAAGGATCCAGCATAGCCCATTATATGTGCACCAAGACTATGACCAATCAAATGAATTAATTTTGGATCAGCGGATTTCTCTTCAACTAACAAATCAATCAATTTGGCTACAGCGCGACCAACCTGCACAGTATAGCGTGCTGGTGTAAGATAGTATATATTATCTGCTTGATCCTTCCAATTTATGCCAAATATATTAATATGTCCACGTTTTATATAAGCGCTGCGCAGCGATTGAATAGAATGGCTCATTGTACTTGATTTCCACCCATGTACCAAAATTTTGGTGTCAAAATTTGGATTAAACTTCTCTACCATTTCCGCCCATGTATTTCGTTTACGACGCATCTGATTTTGAAAATCATTATCATTTATTAATAGGTTTGCCCTGCTTACTTTTTTTGGAAAATCTGTATGATAAAAATCGATTTGTATAAACTGCGGTGAACTGATTCGGCCCTCGGGTGGTGGTTCCACCAGATAGGCCACTTGGGGGTTTCCATCACCATCAGGCATATATATCCATGTCTTGTTAAAATTTTCATCCAATAGTGGTACTTCAGAACGTATGCCAACTAGAAAAAATATAAATTATCTTATGATCATTCAAATAATATGACCTCGAAATTACAAATCAATAGCAGAGGTCGAAAAACTTGTGATATGGTGGCAAAACGCGTAAAAAACCATTGAATAGCAACAAATGTTATGGAGACCTCGTTACGGCATGGATTAATTATATTGCAAATGCATGACAAAGAACTTGTCATATTGAGGTGGTAGATGCGTCTTACACATACAAGCGAATACAACTGAATGAAGTATTAATGGTTAAATGGTTTTGTATTTTTCACACAAAGTGTATATTGTCATATTGTCGTGATGTATGTAGTGCTGTACACAAGTCATTGTCTATTTGAAAATTAAAAACATCACGGGAGGGAATTATTCGTTGCAAAACACTACTTCAATAATTGAAATATTATTCACAACTTTGAGTTGGCAACGCTGCTTATTTCACAACCGATTTAACAGCTGATAGTTGCTTTATGTTTACTTTGGTTTGGCATTTTATCCGATACCTTCCGGTTAGTTAAAATTGATCGCTACATGAGAGAACAACGTTTTTCATTTTTGAAAACAATAATGAAATTTAATAATTGAGTAATTTCTCGCAGAATATATGTATATAAAAATTTAACGGAAAAAAATTTTGTGACCGATGATCTCCGACACCGTTTGACCGATGGCCATCAAAATTGGCACAGATATGAATTTTTTTCATGGAGAAAGTTTATGTAATATCCATTTTGTTGTTACTCTCCAGTTTTGAAGTGAAACTTCTTTAGCGAGATGTAAGTCCAAAAAAAGTGTTACGAAAATCAAAATGAGGATGCTTGAGAGACTTAAAGGGGATAAGAATTTGCTTGTGCGTCTGTAGCGTAGAGAATGAGTGTTTGTGGATGAGTAAAAGGGAGATGCTTTACCTATGTTTATTTACTTTACACGTTAATCAAAGACTATGACCTTGCTTGTGTCGTAGATGATTTGTTGCTGTTTGGTTTTGAACATAATATAACAACAACAACCAAAGACTATCGGGCATGTGATAGAAAACACCGACGTCGTTTCGTCCAAAAAAAAGTAGGTGTGATAGAAACCGCGACGATGTCATTTTTCGAACATTGATGTTTGAACGAACTGCTGATTAAATACTGTTTTTTTAGGGCCGTCTGAAACATATCGAATTTGTGGCGACACGTATCGTTTATTTTTTTTTTTTTTATCCTCTTGCTAGTATTTACACTCAGCCACTAATGCCAAGCAAATATTTTGACACTGCTCACTCTCTTTCACATTACTCAATCTACAAAAACCAATCAAAAACAACAAACAAAAATCGTGTATAGCACCTTGCGTTAACACATTGCAAACATGACAACTTTTACCAACGAGATTATTAAAACTTCTCATTAAACTAATCACTTTATATGCATTTCTTAAACAAAATTAAAACATCACAGCTTCATAACCAACAAATGCAGTTTATTTTGACATATAAATTATTTGAATTAAAGACAAATTGGAATCGAAAATGTTAAAATTTACTATATATGCAAGCAGGTTGGCATATTCAGCATTGGTTGGTTTTGCTTATTTCGTCTATTTTACTTCAATGGAAAAGTGATTTGAGTAAAATGCAAATTTATGACTTAAAACCATTAAAATTTTGAATTCTTTAAATGCAATTTAGCGAGAAAAACAATAAACTATTGTTTTGGTACTTTTTTTCTTCAATAACTTGAGATAAAAGAAAATTTAACCAAAAAACGTCAAAAGCGGTTTCCATCACACCGTGGAATGGAATTGGGCCGGAATTGAGACGAATGCGGTTTCCATCACACACTGGTATGCCTTTAAACCACTAAAATGTAAAATTCTTTAAATGCAATTTAGCGAGAAAAACGATAAACTTTAATAATTTAATATAAGAGAGAATTTAACCAAATATCCTGTAAAAAATAAGGCGATTTCAAAAACATCAAAAGTGGTTTTGATCACACCGTGGAATGGAATTGAGGCGGAATTGAAACGAAAGCGGTTTACATAACACACCGGTATGCCTTTAAACCACTAAAATGTTAAATTCTTTAAATGCAATTTAGCGAGAAAAACAATAAACTTTAATAATTTAATATAAGAGAGAATTTAACCAAATCGCCTGTAAAAAATAAGGCGATTTCAAAAACGTCAAAAGCGGTTTCCATCACATCGTGGAATAGAATTGAGGTAGAATTGAAACGGAAACGGTTTCCATCACACTTTGATTATATCCTTGCTACTTTATTGCTGTGTTTGTTGTTGTATCAAGTGTTTGAGTCTTTGCTATACTCTTGAATGACATTTGTGTTCATGGAGAGATAGAATTTCCATTATGCCAAGTTTTAGAAGTGGGCTACAAGTTTGCATTTTCTAACATAATACTACTTGCATTTAAGCAAGTAAATAAACGCAAAGACTATAAAATTATATAGACTGAACAAATCTCTCACAAAGAAAGAGTAGACACAATTTGTTCTTGGGTATCACGAGCTTCGAAAGAAAAGGAAGAACTCTCTCTATGTGAGCGCTTTTCATTTCTTTTATGAGTGCGAGCTATCACCGTTTTGCGAAGAGCTCGCTTTTTTGAGAACTCTTCAAGAAAAAGAAGCACTCGGTGCACATCTCTGCTAGCAATAGAAATGCAAAGGAACCGGACGAGCCTCAAATGATGAAAATTAACAAAACGAAGAAATCCAGACTGAAGAATGAAAATGAAGAAACGGAAGCATCACTCTTCATTTTCATTATCCATTTCTCTTATGAGTGCGAGCTAGCTCTCAAATAAACGAGTTCTTCATGAAAACGAAGCACTCGCTGCACATCTCTGGTAGAAACGGCGACAATAACACCAACAACAACACATGATTGAGAAGAATTTCATTGACGTCACGAGTCTGTCTTATAGACAACTCCGAGTAACGGGATGACAGATGTGGATACACAAGACATGATTATGGCATCGACACGATAACGACGCTTGCTATCAACACTATCGTCACCATCACCGTTGCTATCATCACCATCTCTACCACTCACTTCGAAGACAAACAACACTCAGCCCACGCTCAATTTTTTTTTTCTTTTATTTTAAATTATTCTTTTAATACAAATAAAATGTATATTTTCTTTTGTTCATCTTAAATTATTATTCAAATAAAATACACGTAAATTTGCATTGTTTATCTAAAATTATAATTGAAAAAAATGAAACCAAAATATTTTATTCTTATTTCAACGTATCAAATATAATTGTTAATATAATAATTATTATTATTCTAGTTTTCGACAAGAGACAGCGATAAGACGCAGGATCCTATAACAACGTAGAACTGAACGTGACCAACTGACTTAAAAAAACGGCTCGATGATCAGGAATTCCCCTGTATTCACCTGTTGTGTTTTAATTGTAGTTGTTACTAACTGTATTCTCTGATTAAATCGTCGTTTGCCTGTTTTGTTTTGTGTTAGCGACTATTTTCGGTGTAAAAATAAGTATCGATTTATAATATATAATGTCGAAACGGTCATATCCTAATGGATCTGGAAAAACGAAAAAAGTTGTACGTCAGAAAGAAGTAATTGAAAAGTTACCAAAATTAACATCATATTTTATTACTACTACTGGAGAAACTTCTGTAAGAAGCAATCAAATAATAAATCTTGCATATGAAGAGTCGTGTTGATCACAAATTGCAGGACTTTCTGAATCTTCATGTTCTACAGCAATTTCTACCAATATTGGAAAACAGAAATCGGAAAGCGACCGTCCCTATGACGAAAGTGCAACAACTTCGGTGACTTTACCAACGCCGACAACTGTGTCAGTTGAACAACAACAGTTTTCCAACCGAGAAGAAATATCACACGACCTCGCTGATTATTTTCATGAAAATTAAAAAAAAAAATTGCTATTTTGATTCGTAAGGTAGGACCTGTATATTTTCAAAATAAAGATTCTGACTTTTCCGAGGCATCCAGAACATACAAAGCTGGTAATAAATTAGTAACTAGGTATTTCAACAAAGCACTATTTATTCGCAAATTAAAGAACAATGAAAGCGTCGAAAGGAAATGGTTGCTGTACTCGCCTTCCAAAAACCCTGTATTTTGTTTTTCATGCTGCTTATTTAACCCTTCTGATGTAAATGTATGCTTTCCGAGTTAATGTAATGATTGGAAACACATTAATCAATTAATTTTAACACATGAAAATGTCTATACAATCTATGATGACTTATCTGGCACGAGGTAAAGTGGTTGGTAGAGGAGATGTAGATGTATTATCTCAACATCAAAAAGAAGTGGATTACTGGAAAAATGTACTTAAACGGATTGTAGCTGTTGCAAAATTTTTGACATCGAGAGGGCTTCCGTTTGGTGGTGATAATGAAATACTAGGATCTCCCAACAATGGAAATAATTTGGGATGTGTTAATTTGATCCATTTCTTGCAGATCACTTAAGAAAATTTGGGAATCCTGGAAAAGGTAACATGTATTATTTATCAGCGAATATCTGAAATGAGTTTATAGATGTAATGGGAAAACAAGTCCTAAAAAAAATTATAAGTGAACTTAAAATAGCAAAATATTATTCCATTAGTGTTGAGAGTACGCCCGATATGTCTTATGTTGACCAGCTAACTTTTATAATTCGATACGTAAAAGACTGTGTTCTTGTTGAAAGGAAAGCGGAAACCGTCTTGAATTTTTTAGAGAATCATGATATTCCCATAAAAGATTACAGAGGACAATGCTTCAAATATGTCTACAAGCAAGAATTAAAGAGAAATGTGAATTTGCCACCTTCGAACCATGTGCACATTCACTAAACATGGTATGTGTCCATGCTGCTGGGTGTGTATCAGAGGGAATAAAGTTTTTGATATGTTTCAGAAAGTGTACAACTTTTTTTGGGCTCTACCCACCGATGGAATGTATTGACAGAACATTTAGGTTCAAAAAAAGTTGTTGCACGAGCTGATGCAGTAAGCGCCGACATGAAGGTCATAAACCAATTATAGAAGCTTTATTTTAATCGGAAAAACTACCGAACAGACACGAGAGAAGAGACGAAGCACTTAGCATATCTAGAAAAATGGAAACGCTAGAGTTTATTATGCTGACGAAAATTTGGAGCTCTATATTGGAAAGATTAGACAAAACAAGTAATTATTATCAGAAAGAAATAATAACACTGGACGTTGCAGCTAAATTGTTTGCTTCACTTGATGATTTTATTGTTAACCTCAGGGATGATTACTTCGAATCGTTCGTCAAAGAAAAAAAATCCGGAATCTGACTACAAGGACCTATCTCAAAGAACAGGATGTAAAAGCTCACGCCATGGTTTTTTTTGATGGCTCTGCGCCGTCAGTCAAACTTAATTTAAAAGAGAAATTTAAAGTAGAAACCTTTCTTCTCATAATTGATGCCCTGAGCGTTCATTTAAAACAGCGAGTAAGTTCGTATAAGAACATTAGTCACCGTTTTCGTTTATTTTTTCGATTGAAAACACTTAGTCTTGACGAGTTAAGAGAAATTTGCAAAGAATTTGCTGAAATCTATTATGAAGACGTTAACAAAAAAGAGTTGGAAATAGAATGTCTGCATTCAACAGAATACTTGAAAATTGACAAAGTAAAAATGAAGGAACTAAAACAAAACAAAATTTAAGATACATTTCCAAATGTAGAAATCGCATTGAGAATCTTTTTAAGCAGTGGTAACTAAATGCAGTGGGGAACGCTCCATCTCCGAATTGAAAAGAATAAAAAATGAACTAAGAAGTAAAATGCTTCAAGACAGATTAACCAGATTGTCGCTGATGTCCTTAGAATGTAATATGCTTAAAAACATTGATTTTGAAGAAGTGATCAACAATTCTATCTCAAATCTAGAAAGGTACCTCTTCAATCAACATTGATTTTTAAGAACTTACCTGGAAAAGTGATTTTTGTGAATTATATTATATTATCTATTTATTTAATGTGGCTGTAAAGAAATAAATCTAGATTCTTGCTTATCTACTTTCTTTTTCTATTATAACAAAATATGGTTCTTTCAAGGTCATAGGGCCCATTATCATAATGTGGCTAAGGCCTCCAATAGGATAAAGACGGCCCTGCGGGGTGCTCCATCTTTTATGCCTGTATGTTAACATTGAATAACTTCGATTGACTTGAGTAGACATGTGTTTGAAACGTCAATTCCGTACAATTTTCAATTTTATCTATAAATCGCTTCACATCGAAATAACGCGACGAAATAGTGACGCTGTATATTGAAAATATTCGTTCAGTTGTGTTGTAACGAAACTTCGCTTCCGCACATGCAGAACATCCGCAAGAAATCGTATCTTGGCATCCGCAAGTTTTTTAACAGAGTTTTAGGGGAGGAATATTTTCATTTTTTTCAATGCGTGTGACGTTACATTTCTCACTCCCTCTCACATCCCTCATTATCAAAAATCTAATTGAACACATCAATTCATGATTTTATAACCTTCTACACCAAAGGTACAAATTAAAGTTTTTTGATTAATTTATTAAGGACATAGTTCAATCTGAACTGTTGCGTTAGCTAACGCTGCATAAGAGCTTCTGTCGCCAAGATACGTATGATTAAATTGCATCGAGATTGATGATGAACCGTGTACGAGCTCCCAGATTTCACCGCTAGTGCAAAGTGTTTACTCAAATCTGGGAGAATTGCTGGAAAAGATGACAACACTAAGAACCTTATCGTATGGAAATCATTGATAAATGAGTATAATACTTCAAACCGGCTTCCATGAAACGAAGTCCCTTTTAAATAATGGAAATATAATTGATTATTGAGTGTAATTTGGCTCTTATCAATGTTGATTACCAAGAGTGTAGTATATAAGTATTGTTTGTAGTATGTAAGTATAAGATCTAAGGTCTATTTATATAAGTTTAGAATGAAAGTATAGTATGTAAGAACAATATACATAGTATGTAAGTATAGTGTATAATTGTAAACATAATTGACACTTTTAATAGTCTTGCAAACTTCAACATTCAATTGTCGTTTCGGTCTTAAAAACTTAAAATTCACAACATTCCAACAAGAATTTCGTGGGATTTTGTTGTTGGACACCAGTACAAACTTTTTTTAAGATTACTGACTAAAAAATAAAATTCCGAAAGCGAAACAGAAAGCATGATGTTTTTTTTAGAGATATTTGTCTAGACTGAGCGACGTAGATTTTCTGTGTACATTAATAGACCAGTCAAAATAGCATTTAACTTTGCAATAATTCGCATAGAGCTGAAAATTGGTATATGCCTTAAGGATTCTATTATAAACAAAATGTGAAAAGTCCCCATCGATCCGAGGATCGGTACAAACGTTATTCAGGGTCAAAGGTCACAGATTTCGGTTTGTCACATTTTTCTCGTAAACGGTAAGTGTTATCATACAATTCTCTACAAAAACTATTATAAATTTTTTTTTCCTACGAATTGCCATTCCCGAGTTATCGCGATTCCAAAGTTAAAGATTTCATAATTTACATAATATGCACACATTTCCGCACCACCAAATGAGGTAGTGTATTTGTCGCATTTTTTAACATTGATATGGTGATTGGGCAATAAATGAAGACAGATAGAGGTGTTGCTCGACGGAGAAGTACACAAGAGACTGTCATAAGTAAATGGGTTTATGGCATGCATACGATGAATACTGTGTGTGAAGGATTGGAATATCTCGCTAATGTTAGAATGGATTCAACAGATCAGCATGTAGTTGCAATTGATTCACGTGTAAAGAGAGATATGGAAGGCATTAGAAAACTTATTGAATGGTTTTCATCACATAATCCTTTCCCTGAGAATAAAAAAATTATGTCAATTGCCAATGGAGTTGTTGGTGATAGAAAAATTATTTGTCATAATGCTCGTGAAGTTGTAATTGCTTGTATGACTAAAATGACTGACCAAAAATTTAATAATATAAAATTAAAACGCGCTGACAAAGTACTTCCTCTTTTAACAATGAGTAGCACCTTAAAAGTTCATGATGAGAAGGTACCCATAGACCCTGTATTGTTATTTCAACGCATGAGTATCAGTGAGACTTTTAAAGATGAACTTGAAAAATTCTTTGAATATGAATCAGCCCCTTAGCCATTATCAATCTTCGATGCAATTGGAATGCGTAAAACACAGAAGTCAGCTATTTATGATTGCTTTCAATCTGTGGACATTGAAATTGGTAACACAAATGCTTCCTACATCATCGATGGTGGTTATCTATTATACCACGTTGTGTGGGATCGGGAAGGAACATTTTTGATCGATTTATGACAGCTCCAACAAATCAGCAACAATTTCTGTCAAATACTCACAACAAGTCTCACTTCATTTCAATGTTATGTGAAAAATTTACAGCTATGAACATTTCAGTGCCGCTGATGTCCTTATAATTGAAACAGCAATCGGATAATGCAATGCAACAAATACAACTATCGTTGTTGGTGAAGATGTTGATTTGTTAATACTACTGACTGCACGAACCCCACTTGATAAAATTATTTACTTTTTAAAACCTGGGAAAGCTCAGGTACAAAGAAAAATTTTTTGTTCGGAAAGTTTATCTACATACCCGAAATCTCAACCACATATTTTTACATGCAATAACTGGCTGTGATAAAACATCTGCAATCTTCAAAAGGGGAGAAACAGCAATTTATTTATTTATTCAAAAATATATGACAACTCTTACTGTCAACAAAAAATACAAGTTTTCAATAATACAATAAGGAATATCTCAATAAAACTTAAAACTAATAAATAAAATATATCCGTCTCTAACCCGGTGGGGGAATTATATTTGCTAAATAGCTAACTATGCTCCTACTCAAAGCCATGTGTTGTCAGAGACAGACATCCAAAATTGTAATGGCCAAGTTCAATCACGGTGGATGGAGAAGCGTAGGTGATCCAGAACCAGAGCATTGATAGAGTTTGGCCAAATCTCAGCAGAAGGGTTTTAATATAGTTTGTTATAATTTAAACATAATACACGAAATGAATCGTGTGAGGCAAAATTAGTTGTGCACATACTAAGAGCAAGAGGGACGAAATTTCTAGTGGATCGACTAGGGACACAAAAACTAAGTTGGCTCCAAAGCAACGGCGAATCAACAATACCAGCAATAAGTTTGTGAAAAAAGCTTATACCTAGAGAAATTCGGCGATTACTTAACGAGGATAGATCAATAAGATGAGTATGAAGACAAACGAAGACTAGGTTCCAATTTAAACCACGAAGTGCAAAAAGAAGGAATTGCTTCTTTCCTGACTCAATACGGTCTTCATGTATTCTGTATTGAGGGCTCCAGACGCACGAACTGTATTCTAGTACTGGGCAGACAAGGGAGATGAAAAGAAGCTTGGCAGTGTAGGGATCATTGAATTCTTTAAACCATATTTTAATAAATGCTTATTATTAAAACTTTATTAATAGTTGAAGAAATGTGAAGGTTAAAGGTCAGTTTAGGGTGAAAAATGAATATCTAGATCACTGAAGGTGAAGACACGTGCCAATTGGTTGTTGTCGATCGTGTAAGAAAATAAATGAGGCTCCCGTCGATGAAAAGTCATAAACTTGCATTTTGCGCAGTTTAGCTCTAGAAGATTGCATAAACACCAAGAATACAGTGAAGTTAGATCCTCTTGCAATCTGACTTGCGAAAAGATATCATTAAATGAAAGGCAAAGTTTGACATCATCAGCATACATCAAAACACGAGAGTAATTCATGGAAAGAGATTTTTATAAAAATTAATAATAAATAAATAAATTTATAAAAAGGATAAACATTAATGGGCCAAGATGGCTTCCCTGAGGAACGCCAGAAGTCACATCCACTGGGCAGGAAAGAGTGGATTTAAATAACACTCGCTGAACTCTATTTCTTAAATATGAAGAAATCCAACAAAGAAGATATTGTGGGAAACCTAAAAGATCCAGTAAAAGTAAAAGCAGATCATGATTATCGGAATCAAATGCCTTGCTGAAGTCAGAATAAATTACATCAGTTTGACAATTTTCGTTGAAACCAAGGTTCACCAAAGATGTAAATTCAAGAAAGTTAGTAGTTGGTGATCTATTCTTCATGAAACCATGTTGACACTGAGAAACAATGAATTTACTGTAGTGATAAAGGGTTGATGTGCGAATTTTTTCGAACAACTTTGGGATTGCAGAAAGTTTGGCAATACCTCTATAATTTGATATGTCAGCTTTGTTACTTTTTTGTGTAGCGGAACAATGAAGGATTTCTTCCAGATATCAGGAAAAGATGCGCTCTAAAGTGATAAATTGAAAAGTTTAAGAAGCGGCTTATACAGAGACTCCGCGCAGTACTTAAGCAGGCAACTAGGTATTTTGTCTGGACCAGGTGAGTAAGTGGGTTTCAATGATTTCAAATTAAGAAGAAGATTTAGAGGAATAAGTGGATTGAAAGAATTTTGCAAACAGGTTTGAAATGCCAAGATCACTGTGGGCTTGTTCATCAGCTAGATACAACGATGAGGGAAATGAAGAAGTCTTGCACTTTGAGTTAACAAAGTTATAAAACTGCTTAGGGTCACGCGAAAATTGCAATCTACAACTTGAGAGGTAGTTATTATAACATATGTTATTTAGTGAAAGGAAATTAGCTCGGGCTACACAAAAGTTAGCAAAAGCAATGGAAGAGTCAGTTCTCTTAAAGTTTTTATATAACCTCGACTTAATGTTCTTCAAGTTAGAAAGTCTTCT